>BQNB010178613.1:0-10776 GCA_026074375.1 Tanacetum coccineum
AACGTAACGAATAAAATTTAAAGTAGATGACCGGAGTGGGTCGGAATACTAACCGGGAATTTACGGGGTGTGACAGTTTCTAACTAATTTTTTAGATGCTAATGATTGAATTAATTGCATATTAGCGTGACCTAATATCCTATGCCATAGTGTGGAGTTTTCGTCCAATGTTGCAAGGCGTATTTTGTCTTCCGGTTTATTTCCTAGTTTCATTACATATATTCCTTCTTTCCTAATTCATTAGCTATAACCTTTTTGTCTTTGATTATTTCGCTATCGTGTTCGGTAAATATTACTTTGCATTTGTTATCACATATTTGTCCTACACTAAGCAAGTTGTATGTTAAGTTATCTACGTGCTCAACATTTTCAATTATTAGGGAGTCTTGAGAAATCGTACCTTTGCCTATGATTTTTCCGCGCAAGTTGCTTCCAAAGGTTACGTATCCTCCGTTGTATGCTTTGTATGAAGAAAATAACTTTCGATTACCGATCATGTGTTTTGAGCATCTACTATCTTTAATCTACTCATCGGGTTCCTAGTTTATTCCTAAGCATATTTCATCGGGCACTTGAGCTACAAGACAAGTTTCATCTTTAGTCCTTTCCATTTCATCTTCTCCATTATCGCACCTTGCTCCTCCAATAAATGCTCTTTGATCGTTGTTCTTTGGCGGCTTTGAACATTCACCAATGAGGTGATTTGGATCACTACATCTAAAACATTTTCTTTCACTTTTACCATAACCATCATTTCTACTTCTTTGGAATGTTTTTCTATCGCCCCGTGGTTGTCTTACAAATCTTCCTCGTCTCTTGAAGAATTTCTTGAATTCTTTTACGGCCATAGCATACTTTTCATCTTCACTATCGGAGCTTGAGCTATCTTCATCATTTACTTCCTTTTTCACCTTTAATGCAAGAGATCTACTTTGTTCTTTCTTTCCTTTGACTGTTTCAAAATCTTTCTTTATTACCTCTTCATAAACTTTTAAGTTTCCAATAAGTTCGTCAAGAGGTAAGGTTGTTAGATTCTTTGATTCTTCAATCGTCGTGACTTTTGCGCGCCATTTTAGATGTAATGCCCTAAGAAACTTCCTAACACAATTCTTGCTAGAAAAACCTTCATCAAGTGCTTTTAGACTAGTAATAATAGTGTTAAATTTTGCAAAGACAAATTGTTCATATTGTTGAACAAGAAGATCTATTTTGTTAGCTTTGACTTGATTATTACCTTGATGAGTGATTAACAAAGTATCCCAAATTTCTTTTGCGGTTTGGCACATAAAAATTCTTTCGTATTCTTTTCGTGGCAAAGCATTATAAATTACCATTTTAGCTTCATTATTTTTAGCAAGTTTCTTTTTAAGATCATCATTTTGTTTATGAAAAGGTACAACTTCATCCTTTTTAGTTTCGGGATTATTTTGAATAGGAGGAAAATCACCATCGGTAATAACATGCCAAAGATCTAGATCTTTTGATTTCACATAAGTTTCGAATCTATTTTTCCAATAAATAAATCCATCACTTTCAAATAGTGGTGGTCTTTGCATAGATTGCCCTTCTAAATATTTTTCCGATTCCATAGATCGATTCAAGTTTTAAAATATAATTTATTTTAAAATCTTGTTTGACGTGGCTCTGATACCAATTGTGGAAAACTAGAAGAGGGTTGAATAGTTTACCACTTTTTAATTTAATGTTTTAAAGTGTTTATAAAAATTCTAGATTCGACTTTATGTGAATTCAACACTTGCACAATATGAACAATATACTTATCTAAACAATCAATAGGATAGTATAAAAAAATAATGTAAGACAAGAGATAAGAGTAAGAACAATCAAACCACAACATAAGGATTTATAGTGGTTCGGTAACGAAGCACCTATTCGCCCTACTCTACTCCTCGAGCACCTAACTCGAGAGTTTTCTTCACTATGTCAACAAGCTCCCTTATGGCGGAGAAAACTTTACACAACTTTCGCTTATCTAGATTTTCGACACTAAGCTAGATGTCGAGTTCTAATCTTAGCTAGAATCAATCTACCACAACTTCACAACACAACTTTACACAACTTAGCTTCACGACTTGATCACGACTACACAACTTCTTCACACCTTAGTTTTCTTCACACCACAACTTCACCAAGCCACTACTATAATCACACCTAACTAACACTACTAGGCAGATCCTAACCTAGAAAACACTTACAACAATCACAAAGATCTAACAACTACACAACTTTACAAGATTTACAAGTGATTTACAAGTTTTGATATAGATGCAATAAGATTTAGCCAACAACACACTAATTGTAAAAATTCATCACTTGATGATGGAATATTCTTCCTCTTGCAATATGAGAATTGACAATAGATCACTTAGAAACAAAGCTTTATGATTAGATGATCAAAGGATTTTAATGAGATGTGTGGGCTGTTTTAGAACAAAAAGAATGAGTGCAAAAGGTGAGAGAATAGTGGAATAAAGTCCAGTATTTATAAGACAAACTGGAGGAGCGTCAGTCTATGGGCGGTCCCCTTAAATAGGTGGGCGGTCCCCTTAAAATTAAGGGGGCCGCCCTTGTATTTAAGGGGGCAGCCCTTGTATTTAAGGGGGCAGCCTAGACTAGGCGCTCCTCATTTTGTCCTTTTGTGTAGGGAGAATTTTCTGGAACTTTTTAGCCGTTTTAGGTCTGAAAATTTAAATTTTCAAAATTTTTATTTTGAATAAAACATTTCTTTTAATTGTAGAAAATGTTTTGTAATGTTTATAAAAATGTTTACAACATTTTATAAAAGTGTGAGGTTGAATAAAAATTTCCTTTGATCATAAAATGCATTAAGCATTTATTTATTCATACCTTGAAGTGATATAATTTTCGAAATGAAAATTTACTACTAATTACTTGTTTACGTTTAATTTTACACTGAACATTTTTTATATTTTGTGATTATCAAAATGTAAAGATGTGAAAAATATTGATAATGTTTTAGGCATTATTTCTATCAATAGCTAGGTTTAGCTAAAAAGTTTTAACTGACCTTATTTGTGGCCAAACTTCTTGCATGCGTCAACATATTTCCTTATGTAGATGCGTAGAATATGCAGTATGTTGATCATTTTGGACGATCGTTACTGTCCATTTTGTCTATTCCGGTAATTCTCTCTAATAGGGCAATTGGCGAGATTGGACAAAAAAGATGATTATTACGGTCTATAGACAAATAGAATTGGTTTAACAAAAAAGATTTTAATAGACTTGTATATCATTAAGTTATATCTGGGTTATGAGTTGATTCCTTGCTTGACACTGTGGATAAACCTTGATCTGCTTCCTTGAGAAGTACGAATACCTGGCTTTGTCCACAGCTAAGGGATAGACTTGTGATTGCGGTTGGTTATTGTTATGTTTGTTTGTGGTTTATCAGTTGCGACTCTCTCGTTCGTAGAGGACCGAGACATGGTTGGTTTATACACGACCAACCTTCATCTCTAGACTCTAGTACGCGAGAAGTTGTTGTGGACCGAGACATGGTTGGTTTATACACGATAAACCCGTGTCTCTTGAGAACTTGAGAATGTGTTGAATGCATTTCGCTAACTAAAACATGATAATGACTTTGGACACTGGTTACATAACATCACTTTCTATATGCACTAAGTTAAATTTGCACTAGTACCAGTTGGTTTTCAATAAGTTAGTAGTAACTAAATTTTCATAGTAACCTTGGGTTTAGCAACAACAATTCGAAATTTTGTGCCCAGGATTCATTTGACAATTTCAAACCCTCTGCCCCTATTAAATCCTTGTTTCTAATCACCATTAATACGTTTGGCCTAATGTGTCAAACTGCCAATTTGAGATGACCTTACCATGCACCCTTGCACATGTGTCGGTTGTGATTTCAGTTGTATTTTGGCTGGTTATTGATATGTTTGCGGTTATATCTGTATCTTGGCGGGGCAATTTAATTGCAGCCATGTCTTTTATATCTTAGAGGAAAGAGAAGTACTTACCGTGTCAATTATATGAATCTCAAAGTAAATTGGAGGCAGATTGCGTTTGATTGCAAGTTCCATGGGAATAAAACTATTTGATTAAAGTACTTGAGAGACATAGAAGATAAAGATGTTATTCGTGCCTATGGACATGATCCAGTCTTGATCCATGTGTTCCATATCTGTTAAAGTATAATATAATGGTCGTCTAGTGAACATGATTTTTTGTAAGGTTTGTGTATGGACCAGTCATGATTCATGTTTGTAGTTTGATTGGTTGTGCCATGTTTGTAGGTTTAGAACTTGTCTCTTTTTTTTACCACTTGATGTTTATAAATTGTTTAATTTTCTATGTTTTTACCTGGTAGAGACAGATATTACTTAACTTGTATATGACCTTTTTTTTATTGGCTAAAATCTTTCATTACTCAACCTTTCTGAAAGCTCCTTTACTGCAAAACTACCTACATAGGTATTCACCCAAGCTTTTTTTTAAATGGCGATTAGATTTAAACTCACTAGCAAGACACTAGTTAAATTGAACAAATTACAATGTGAATGTACAAGCTATATTAGGATCTCAGATCCATTCCAACCAACTAGGATGTAAACTCCTATTCAAATATCCAAGAATGTGAGAAAATCATGATTTATTCCATGAGAGTGTCCTTCCTCGTAGGTTTTACATCAAAGCTGATATGGTTTTTGTATCCCCAAAATATCCAACGCCAAAAACAATCCAAATGAGTTTGTTGATGTATTCAGCATCTCTATGTTTCGGTATCGCCAAATTATACAAACAGATTTTAATATGATGTTTCTTTATTTGCACCCTAGCTTTTTCTTCAGTTCTTGTAAACTAATTACACACTAGTATATAAAGCTCAACCACACTTCTTCATTTTACCCGCCAATATAAACGCTAAATTATCCAAACAAATTTTAGTATGATGTTTAGCATTGCACCTAGATGTTTCTTCTGTTCTTGTAACCTAATACAATAGTATAAAAGTCACCAACTTCTTCTTTTAGACCGCCAATATAACGCCTTATCAAAACATATTTTAGTATGATGTTTCACCATTTGAACCCTAGTTGTTTCTTCACTTCTTGTAAACTTATTACACACTAGCCTATACAGCTCAACCACACTTCTTCATTTTACCTGCCAATATAAACCCCAAATTATCCAAACATATTTTAGTATGATGTTTCACCATTTGCACCCTAGCTGTTTCTTCAGTTCTTGTAAACTAATTACGCACTAGCCTATTACAGCTCAACCACACTTCTTCATTTTACCCGCCAATATAAACGCCAAATTATCCAAACATATTTTAGTATGATGTTTCGCAATTTTTGTATCGCCAAATTATCCAAACAGATTTTTAGTATGACGTTTCTTCATTTGCACCCTAACTGTTTCTTCAGTTCTTGTAAACTAATTACACACAAGATTCACAATGGTTAAACAAAATGGTAATGCTTATGTTGTTGAGTGGGAAGAAGATGGTAGGCACATGATATGCCTTGACTGTTGAATGGAAATAGAGAATGGGGCTCGAAGGACATTTGGTCTTTCATACTAGACAAAGCTTGTGTTCTTACTGTCGAAGGAATCTGTACGAAAGGGGAAACACAACTGATAGAGGTATTGTTGCAGCCGGTAGAGCAGGTGGTGTAGTGGGTAGATTGAATATGTCATCACCACTTTATAAGCCTCTCAAGTCCACAAACTTCGTCTCTAAAATAGTTCAACTAGAAGTTGATTCGAGTAATCACAACATTAAGCGTCATACATTGCACACAACATTGACCAACAAAAAGTGTTATACATTGTTCAAACCAAACGTGACTAGAATTAACAAAAGCTACGTACTAGGCACAATATGTTTTGACACAGGGTCCGGTAGTATTACGTCATCTACGCCAGTCCATACCGGATAAGCCCATGAACTAATCCAAGCTGAAGTTTGCAAACAAAGATCATGTTGATCTGAAAACTAAACTGTAAACACACTTCATTTGCCCTAATAACATCAAAATGCGCTTACAAAAGTGGCAATCATATGCACACTGAAGTGTTAACATTATTTACTACAAGATTATAATAAAGTTAACTGCTTTATTAATGTTATGAACAACAAGCAACAAAGCAGTTAGCTTACATTGGCCAACTATTAACAAAACTGGCCATATATAAGTGGCATTTTAAGTGCACACTTATGCACTACCTGCCTAGCTAGATCAAACTATTAAGGTCCTTCAACAAATGCCCAAATACATGACCAAAAGAGACCACATCAAAGTGGCATATAGCTGATCACCTTCCCCTATTTTACTTACAATAGATAAAAATAAATTAGTGTTATTGTGCACAACATACAAACACCCAAAAGAATGCACAATAAGAAAGTAGGAATTCAAGGAATAGCTTCTGGTTTTGATCCCTCACATGTCACCATTTTCGGACGGCTTTTGGCTCTGGATCCTTTGGCTTTTGCGTGTTTGAATAAACTGCTGACTTCCCACATTTCCACTTTGTTTGGCATTGGACAATTGATTTTCCATGTTACCTTTTACATTAGAACATGTAACAAGTTTACACCAATATATAGACAAAACTTTTATTACATAAAATAACATACGTACATGATACATAAGTACCTTCAAGTGAAGCTTGCTGAACTGCTTTCTCTGGTGTATAATCAGGTGTTACTCCAATGCAAAGGCATGTATTTTTTGGGTTCTAGATCCTTTGGCTTTTGCGTGTTGGAATCAACTGCGGACTACCCACATTTCCACTTGCCTTGACATTTCTACTTGGTGTGGCTATCGATAATTGAAATTCCATTTTTTAAACATTACAACATGTAACAAGTTTACAACAATAGACAATGCCATTAACTTAAAATCCAAAATCATAAATACAAACTACCTTCAAGGCTGCCACCTTCAATTGCATCTACACAAGCTTCTAGTATAAACCCACTCATTCCAATAGCCACACTATCAATTTCATCATCAGTTTCAACCATAAAAGTATCCATAGTATCCCTCACAACCTTGTTATCACCATCACCATCATCATCACTAACTATGATAATCTCCACACCAACATTAGCCTTTGCAACAAGCACACTTTCAGGAACTACATTTTCATTTGAAATACCAAAATTATCTCCAACAATAGTATCACCAACTATTGCCTCCTCAACTATGTTATCAGCAACCTTTTTTTCCTCAAATCTTTTACTCATTAACTTAGCCTTAAGTTTGCTCCTAAGTTTTCTCACATCATGTAAATCTATCCAATGACTAGGTTGTGACATTTCTGTAAATCTTCTTTTAGAACTAACTTCCTCCCTAGCTTCCACCCCAGACCCTGACAAACGCACTTCTTGACTGACACTGGTCATACAAAAACGGATATAATAATACCTGAAAGTACCTTTTGCACCGTGGGGTCTTGAGTTTAGAGTGTTGATTTGTTTTGATCGGTAGTGCTATTGGTAGTGGTTAATGCACTAAAAACAAAAATGATACCTTTTTGGGGTAAATTTAAACTAGGTTGTGTGAAAATGAAAGTGACAGTGATGGTGAAAGTTAAGATAAGTGATAGTTGATTTTGTTTCAAGAAGATGTTGTATGGTTAAGTTAACCAGGGTCTATCAAAATAATTATTATTTAGCATTATATATGTAAAAAATAATATTTACCCATTTTTTGAAAAAGAAAAAAAATAGTTTTTTTAATTTAAATTGTCCTTTTCGAGTAGCCTATGAAAAAAAAGATTCTAGCCGTCTTTCGCAAAGAAATAAATGTCCACGCATGGAGCCCACTTTTTCATATAAAACAAAAAAATCACATCAGTCTATAAATAAACAAGTCTACAAAAAATTGAACTTAGTCGCAAAAAAAATTTGTACCTACCCTTTTTGGACACTTGTCCAAATTCTAATGGAGTCTACAAGTCTATAAAATGCATGTCTAAAATGGAATAGGGGGATTTCATTGTCTAAATCTATGTATTTGACCCCTATAAATTTTATTTGTCTAAATCTAATCGAGCTGTTTAGTAATTCCCATTATAAATTCAAATTTTCGGAAAAAAACATGTACAAAAATATGAAAAAATAAAATTAATAATAATAAAATTAAAGAATACACACAAAACAATAAAAATACATTCATTAAACCTTGAAATGTACATATAAAAGTGATTAAAAGCTTGCGTGCGTATAAATAAACGGCACCATTAATGTATGGATTAAGACTTATAAATCAATAATTATATAATTAAACAAGCTGCATTAAGCAAACCACGCGCAATTAAAATAGCATAAAATGTGCATGTATGAATGAGTTAGATTTAAGAATGTGGTGTATTTATATAGTCCTAATTAATTAATTAGTCGGTTTGTGTATTTTTGTTATATTAAAATTACATTTAATATATATTCTTAATTTATAGTAATTCAAATTGCGTGTATTTAAGGATACGTATATTAACGTATTTAAATCAAAATGTAAAAAATAAAGAAAATTGAATCATCCTTTTTCCTCATCGTCTTCTAAATCAGTTAACAATTCTTGTGTAAAAAATTGGAAAAATTATTTTAATTTGAGAGGTTGAGAAGAAGGACATAAGAGATGGTGAGAAGAATTAAAGTACGAGTTTTGTACGTATATCAAAAACGTAGATATAATAACCTCAGTAAATAAATCATCAGCAAGGGAAAAAAAATATTTAAATATTTGCATACGTATTTTATAATGTAGTAAACATAAATTAACTAAAAGTTAAACATGTTTTAAACATAAGTGAAATACTAATTAAACACAAATTTGCGCAAGACCGGTTTGAAATGAAAAGGAGAATCGGTATAAACATTTAAAATCAACTGATATATAATCAGAAAAAAATTAAGTAAATTTGTTAAACATCATAAACAAAAATATTAATATTTACATCAACAAATACATTATCAATAATAAATATACACAATTATTTAAAAGTAATATACCATCCGAATTACAGAAAAAACAACCACTATAACAATAGCAGCATTTGAAGGAGCATCAAGACAACAACAAACACATCAGCAACACCAACTTTACATATCACATTTATGATTTTATAAATCAATAAATAAATAATAAAAAATGAAATTAAATATTAATGTTGCGCATTAAAAACGAAAGATTTAAATGTTCACATCAGCAGGGTATTAAACTATCGGTTTTACGCTTCTAGAACGAAAATATAAACATTTAAATCAAATATAAATCATCACCAAATAAATAAAGTTTCAATTTTATACAAAAAAAATATAAGCATTTAGATAAGGTAATAAAGTGGTATCGAATTTAAACATCATAATCGAAAATATAGACATTTAAATCAAAAAATAAATCAAGAGCAAAGAAATAAATTACCAATGAATAAAGACCCGCAACTCAATAAGAGAAGTTGTCATTATCATCATATGGATCAATATCGTTATCGTTGTTGCCATTCCCGTCATCATCCCTATCTCACATAGTCACATGTCATCATCAAAGTCACGATCAAACCCATCAAGTGATTTAACATCATCATCATCATTCTCACATGCATCCTTTTAAACATCATCAACTTCGTCCCACCAATTCTTCTTGAACACATACTCATCATTCACGGCTTGATTATGACCACATAAACATTCCCATTGATACCATCGTCTTTTAAACCCACGGTACTCATTTTTTTTCAAGTTTTGGGTAAATGTAGATGTCAACCAATTCATCATTGTTGTCATGGAAAAAAGCTCAGAAACCGGAGTATCTTCTTATAAAGGCTTGAAAGAACAATCTGATGCACAGTTCTCAGGCTTGCCAGGGACACAATAGAAAAGAGGTTCAATATTTGAATATTGAACCATATTGCCTTTTGCATACTCGAGCAAATCATCCTTACTACATCTAGAAAGATCTACAGCAGGAACAATTAGCTTTGCACCACCCCAATAAAATCCATGTTCTTGTCGGTCAACATATTGGTCCTAACGAAAGATCTATGATCTAAACTCTGTTACGAAATACCAGAAATGAAATAAACGTTGTTTTATTAATGATTTGTCCAATCTGATAAGGTTTACATAGATTCTATTTATACAACACGAACAGGTACGAATGAAAAGCTGTGTTGGTTCGTTTGATCCAACAGGTGTGTCTTTTCATTTGTAACTGCCAAATAACCGCTTTTTTCTAACTGCCTATAACTAACTTTCTAACTGTTTTTTTTCTAACTGCCTATAATACATATTAGTACCCTTAACTTTCGTTTATAACATTATAGGTCCAACAACTTTCAATCTTGATTGGCCTTTTACGTGAAATACATAGACAGCGCTTTAGACTTATATAGTTTTCCTGATTACCTGACAAAGAATATGAGTCAGTCGATAATTATGCACATGTTCTCTCCTTTAAAATGTGATGTTTAGCTACCTGAAAGTTAGCAGAAATGAGTTACGTACAACTTACAACCCAAGATCCAAACTAATGAAGGTTTTATGATATCTCGCCTTTTGTCCGACCATTGTAGCATGTGTAATCGCCCAAACCTTACATATTAACTACATACTAATGGTCTCGTTAAGAACTCTCATGCCTTTACAGTACTGTTATCTGATGCATTCCACAAAAATATAACATGTGTTAATGACTAGTTTCTCTTCTAATGACGTAGTTCAATTATATTTACAAGTGTGATTGTCACGAAATT
>BQNB010178614.1:0-12853 GCA_026074375.1 Tanacetum coccineum
ATTTTCGTAATTGATTAACCGTACTTAATATATTCATTGGATACTCATAAGGCAAGCCCGCCCATCGGGCGGGCTTTGCAACTAGTTTCTATATATATATATATATATATACATATATATATATATACATATATACATATATATATATATATATATATATATATACATATATATATACATATATATACATATATATATATACATATATATATATATAGGGATGGGATCATGAGAAAACCTTATTTTGGTGGAAAACCCAGAAAACCTAGAAAAACCAAACAAATGCCCTAAAAAAACCAAACAGATGCCCTAATTTTTTCAGGCTAAAAATTGTTTTTTCAGGCAAATATGGCCTCGATTTACTCTCTGTAAAAACCCAAAAAAATCAAACAGATGCCCTAAAAAACTAAACAGATGCCCTAAAAAATCTTTTATATAGCCTGAAAAAATTAGGGCATCTATTTGGTTTTTGAGTTTTTTACAGACATTATATCGAGGCCATATTTGCCTGAAAAACCAATTTTTTGTCTGAAAAAATTAGGGCATCTGTTTGGTTTTTTTAGGGCATCTGTTTGGTTTTATGAGTTTTCTAGGTTTTCTAGCAAAATATGGTTTTCCCTAGAACCCATCCCTATATATATATATATAGTTAGGATCAAATAAGAAGAAAACTTAAAATGAGAATGATAAGAAGAAATCACAACCACACATTTTAGATGCACCTACAAAAATGGATGCATCTCCCCTTGAAATTCTCTCTCCTTTTTGAAATGTGTGGCTAGAATTCCTTCTTATTATTCTTATTTTAGTTTTTCTTCTCACTTGATCCCTTCCCTATATATATATATATATATATATATATATATATAAAGCCATAATGTGGGAAATAAGAATAGTATATAAATAATGGATGGGTCGGTATTGGATATGATGCCTTTAGTTGCTTTCTTGGATGATCCTCAGGTACAAATATAGATAATGATATTGCTACTGCTATATGAAATCATTTGTTTCTTAGGTATAAAACTAGGCCTTTGCAGCCTCCACTTAGTAAAAGCATAATTTTTACATCAACACTAATTAAAACTTGTGAAAATTCTTATGTGTTGCTCATCTTAGGTCTTAGTATTATTTCACACATGTTTGTTTGCCAAACATTATGTGAAATAGTTCTAATTTATACTTGTTCAAACTAGGTATTTGCATGATTACTTGCTAAATGCTATTGTCATAGAAAGTTGGACTTGCTTCAAAATTGATCTCCAAAACAAGACCTTTCTTAAAGATTTCTGAACAAAACCCTATTTTTTGGCCGTCTAAAATTTTTCAAATGGGTGGCCCCCTTAATTCATAAAGGCGGCCCCCTTATATTTAAGGGGACCGCCCACCTATTTAAGGGGACCACCCTAATTTTGACTTTTAAAAATTATTTTAAATTGCTGAATTTTGAAGGTGAAAAAGGGCTTATGGATCTTCTAAAACTGTTATAAGCAAACTTGGTGGATTTGACTCAAAAAGTCAAATCACACCAAGAGTTTGTTGTAACTTGTTTAAGACACACAAAACACACTCTTTTTGACACTTAAACTCAAACTCCCAAGTGCTTATGAATATAAGCACTTGTGGCTTTTTTCAAAAGTCACAGTTTAAAAAGTGGTTTAGAAATCCTTGGAAAACAATTTTAAAACCTTAGAACTTTTAAAAACAGCTTAAGACAAGCTTAAAACTTAAGCTTAATCTAACTAAGTTACCTCAACCCAAACACACAACCATTTTGACCCGTTTTTACTCTTATGCCAAACACCCCTTTATATTTCTTAAAATGGGTTTTAACACTTTAAAAAGCTGTTTTAACTCATATTTCTTAAAGGGAATAGACAAATAAGCATTAAACAACCTAAATAAACAATAATAAGCAGGAAATAAGCACTCTAATTAGCTAAAACAGAATAAGCTATAAAAAATTCTAAAAATTGAGACTTAAAAGAGAGAAATGTAATGACCTTTGTCCAAGTTTTTACAAGGACTTTTTGAGCCCTCAAGGGCTTTCAGCTACAAGCTCTGGCTTATAAATAAGCCAGTGAATAAGCTAATAAGCTCTTCCAAATTCAGCTTATCTTCCAAATGGCTTATTCTTAATTTTTCAAGCAAAATCTTATAAAACTATAAACTATGAAGAGTTTAAGTTTAATAAGCTTAATCAAACTTCTATAAGAGCTTATAGAAGCTTATTTAACACATGTAAAGGTAATTTAAGACGTTTGATAATAAATTCTTAAAACGGGTATAAATTCTCAAAAACTTCAACACTTAATTAATTGTTAAAAGGAGTACAAGGATCTTGCAAATAGCTGTAAATAAGCTAAAAAAACATAAAAGAGACTTAATATAAAGAAAAATAAAAACTTCTACACTACTCTCTTTAATTTGGCTCACATAGCCTCTTATTTATACTAAGAGCTAAGTCTCAGCTTCTTCTTCTTGTGTTTCTTTTGTGAGAGACTTCAAGGAGTAAATCCCAGCCATTGATAGCCATTGTGCTTCTTTGGATTAATCATAGCCATTGATTCGGCTACTTTTCATGGGAAATTGGGAGATTGCCAACATGGCAAGGGCTGAATTGAGGTGGGAAAGATAGTGGAGGAGGGGGAATGTGCTTATCCATGGGAGTGGTGATAGTTTACAGGGTAAAAACGGGGTGGTTAACCCGTGACTTGTTTGGGGGGAAAACATTAGGCGGGAAAATTTGTTATGAAAAGGGGTGACAGGGCAAAGGTTTATGGGAGTTGCCACTTTTGGTCCCTCATGGTTATAATAGCTCTTGCAACCATGGTCCTTGTGTGATTGAGGGTTTGGGGATTTGGCAATATAACCCCCCAAGGGTTATATAACCCTTTGCACCGTACGTCCTTGTTAGTTAAAAGAATGGGGCCTTGGCAGTTTCGGCCCTTGGGGTTTAACTTTGAGAGCTTGGCAGTTTAGGTCCTTCTCTTTCTTTTCTTCTTTTTCTTCTTTAAATAAGTTTAGGGACTTAACAAGTTTAGTCCCTAAACTTGTTTTTCTTGACTTTTTGGCTTCGGGCTTGTCGGGGTTGACTTTCTGTTGACTTTTTTTGGGCTTTTTGTTTGACTGGACTTTGTCTTTTTCCTGCTTTTCCATTCCGAGTCCGGTTTTGTCGTTTTGGCTTTGTTTTTCGTCTTTTTCTTAGATATCCGTTCCTGCACAACACAATTAGCAAAACAAGCGTATATTTGGCATTTTAAGTCCGTTTTTGGTTATTTTAGCTCGTTTTTAAAGGTAAAAGGTATGTGTAATTAAACACATACCACTCCCCCAGTTTGTCCTATAAATATTGGACTTTTCCCCACTATTTTCTCATCTTTTGCACTCATTCTTTCTGTTCTAAAACAGCCCACACATCTCACTAAAATCTTTTGATCATTTAATCATAAAGCTTTGTTTCCAAGTGATCCAAGCTCAATTCCTCAAGTGCAAGAGAAGAATACTTTCATCATCAAGTGAAGAAGTATTACACCTCAAGTGTATATTGCAATCTTGTTGCATCCATATCACATATTTGTAAATCAATTGTATATCTTGTATTTGTGTGTAGTAGCTAGATCTTGGCGATCTTTGTAAGTATAGTTAGATCATGGTGATCTTACCAAGTAGTGTTAGATAGTTGTGATATAAGTAGTGTGGTGAAGTGAAGTTGTGAAGAAGTCTTGAAGTTGTGAAGAAGTCGTGAAGTTGTGAAGTCGTGAACAAGTCGTGAAGTTGTGTTGTGATAGATTGGTTCTAGCTAAGATTAGAACTCGACATTTAGCTTTGTGTCGTAAATCGGTGTAAGCAACGTTGTGTACGGTTTTCTCCGCCATAAGGGAGTTTGTTGACATAGTGAAGAAAACTCTCGAGTTTGGTGCTCGGGGAGTGGAGTAGGGCGAAGAGGTGCTTCGTTACCGAACCACTATAAATCCTCGTGTTGTGGTTTGATTGTTCTTACTCTTATCTCTTGTCTTACTTTATCATTTCATATACTTATATTGTTCATATTGTGCAAGCATTGAATTCACAAAAAGTCGAATCTAAGTTTTACAAACAAACATAAACCTTAAATTAAAAAGCGGTAAATTATTCAACCCCCCTTCTAGTTTTCCACACCTTTTAGAAAATGGAACGGTTCAGGTGCTAATAAGCAGATATACACCTTATGCGCCTTCTTACCTGTTTGGACCTTTTAGGTAAATTCTTTTATGTGACCATTTTGACCCATTAAGTGTTATCCTTGACCAAGACCGACTTATTCATAAGATGGGTTTAACTACTCATTTTGATATTTTCAGATAGCTTTTTGGTTCAATACTAGAATACCGGGAGAACATGAAAACTTCTGAAAGGATGTTAAATTACCAGCATGGTTTAATTGCAATGTCTCTTTGCTTTGGAAAAATGGAACAAATGGTTGAATTCGTAATCGCTGATCATATAGCTGATCATATAAAAGGTATATGACCATCTTCTGCCATGCCTCCTTCTTTTAACCAACTCATCTTAGAGGTCTGTTTGTGGCATATAAATATATGTATATATTTATGTGTCATTCTTTTATAAAAGCTACAGTCTGTAACACGGTAAACCTGAAATGTACGGGTATATAAAAATTTACAGTTCAATAACATGTATAAATTTCTATTAAATAATGGATGTTTAACAATTCAATGTCTTTGTTGTTACTTTGTTGCTACTGCATTCATCTTACATCATTTTTCATGGAAATGTTTGATAACATAAAAACCCGCGCTCCGCAGCAAAGCGCGGGTTAAAAACCTTGTTTAGTACAATTAATAAGGGTCAAAACACATATTAATATCTCCGAACTTGACATATTGAATCAATTAATACCTTGGATTTTTAAAGGTGCAAAATCTTAAACTTGACAAAATGCAATTTTTAATACATTATACCAATTAACCCAATAATTAATTTATTTCTTTTGCTAAAAAATCAATTTAGTAAAGTATATCTTAAAGTTAATTGATTTATAGTTAAAATTGGGCTAATTATGTATACATTTTCCAAAAAATTTAATTATTTTTATTTATTTACAAACTATTTAAAATTTTAATTTATTATTTAGAATATAAAGAATATGTAAGTAACATTTATTTTATAAAATTTCTTACGAACAACTTTTTTCTTTATCTTCATATTTTATAATTAAATGTTTGTTTCAAACAATTTTTAAATCAACTAATAATTAACTATATAAAACCTTTTGTAATTTTCAATCTAATATATTCATATGAAATAATAAATAGTTAAATAAATATAACATTAATATTATTTGATCAAACTTTTAATTATATAATATGAATATATATTTAATGAAAGTAATGTGATAAATTCATTTTTCTATAGAGTATTATTTGAAAATTGATATTTAGTTTTAATAAATAAATATATTATATTTTAAATGAAAAATAAAAATAACTAACTTTAAGGAAAATGTATATTTAATTGTTATAAATTTAACTACAAACCTTTTATATTATAATAAGCTTTACAAAATTGATTTTTTTATCATAAAAATAATTAGTTATTGAGTTAATTGATTGTAGAATTTATATCTATACTACTTATAAAGAGAATTTAAGATTCTCTTGAAAGTTGAAAAACTGCTAAAATAGAAAATGTTAAAAAATTTAATGCATAGAATCTTGCTATTTTAGGGTTTATAAACATGTAATGCTAATGTTTTAAAAACGTAACATTTAAGTAATATAATTGCTCATTTAATGCTAATGTTTTAAAAACGTAATTACGTAAATAACAGTGATCATACATTAAAAACGTAAATAACATTTAAGCAATATAATTGTTCATTAAATGACTGCATTTAATATGTTCTTGTAACAACTAATTTCTATAATTATGGAGGCTAATTATGGAAGAAATTAATAGGCCCATTAATTTCCATTGACTATAATTTTGGTAAATCCCCTATGACCACAATTGCATTGAAAAACACACAGAAACATAAACACTTATTCTTTTTAATATCTAGCTTCATCACATTCACACTTTTTTGCTTTCGTTTTGGTTCTCAGTTTTAGATATCATGTTATGAGTATCATCGTAAACCACTTCTACCATGTTTTCATACTAATTTATTCATGTTTCTGTAGGTTGGTACATTGGCTACGATTAAATCCTTAAAAAAGGTATGCCTCCCTTTCTCAAAACCCTAATGATGAAAGTATGTTATATTTTTTAGACTGTGTGTGTCTATATATATATATATATATATATATATATATATATGTTGGTTTCTTTGCAACTTTGCATAACGGGTTTCATGAAGCCTATAAACTCCACTCCCTCACCAACTCCACCACTACACCACCATTCACCTCTACCAACGAGCTCATCCATGATTGTAACCCCATCAACACAGAAACCCACCACCACCAAACCCCTCTACCACCGAATGCCGCAACTATTGTAAGCCATAAAGTAAAAGGTTTAGCTGGTCCACGAGTGAAAAGGCAAATAGAAAAGAAGAAAGCCAGCGAAATTATATGTTGTGCTATCAGAGTATTCATGAATTTGACTTTATTAAAGATTCATATATTCATATATTCATATGTAATTTTATTTTATTTTTTGTTTTTATTTGTGACTCAGGTTTAAATAAAGAAGACAAAAGAAGGAAATAAATATTGTGATTTTATCTATCTATACTTCTATACTAAGGATATTGCTACAATTCTTGAATGTAAATGTGAAAAGTAAAAACTGAATGTATTTTAGGAATGAATGAAAACTGAATTTTATTATATGAAACACAATAAATTGTAATAACATTTGAATAATAAATTCAGTCATCAATACCATTATAACATTATAATGGCCCATTTAATTTATCATTATAACGGCCTTCAATAATTATTAAAAAGTGTAGCTGTTAAAAATCATTACTATCGATAATTATTATTAAAAATGTGTAACCGCATCCACCTCATAAATCCACACAAACCATTTCATATATCCCCACACAAATGTTATTTTACAACAAAAAATAATCTCTCAATATACCCTCACTTTCACTTCTCAACTCTTACGGGTACTTTCTGCAGATATTCTTTATATTTTTGTTAGAAAAACGCTTATTTTGAATGTTAGAAGAAATATTTACCACAATATCGCATATCGTTAATTATATGCAGCTAAAAATTACCAATGCTATGCACGGGTACTCATCTAGTAATACTAATTTCAATTTATCAAGTCATAGTTACTATTGTGCATCATTAAAATTCAAACTATTAAATGAGATATTAATATGTGTTTTGGCCAATGAATTTCATTGCATAAGTTTTGTTTTCGTCATATAAGAAGGAATCATTATACAATAAATGAATACAAAGTAAAAGACACAATCGATTTTAATCTGTAATCTCTCTATCGAGTTTCAAGATGCTTATGATTTTATTTTATTTTATTTCATTTTATTTCTCAAGATAATTTATTAATTAAGAACATGTATTGATGATAAATATGGCGTTTCTTTTTCCCTTGTTACCACTTAATGGGTGGGCCTAATCCCTTTTTTCATTTTAATGGGTAAGGCCATAAAAATCTCACTTTCTCAATTAAGTGGCTCATAAGTTATATCTCCAACCCACTTAATTTTAGTAATCACCCAGTGACAACCTTTATGCATGATTTTCTTGACTTGGAAAATTAAAGACAAAAAGTGTTGATTTGACCTAACTATGAAATTATTCCCATTTCAAAGACAACTATATGGAACATGTCGTTTTACGTGTCTCCTTTTTCTATTGGCTTGTGATATATGTACCCTCTAAAATACAATTTGTACCCCCTAGGTTTTTTGTGGTTTTTTTTTTATATATATATTTTTTTTTATAATTTTGTATATGTTATAAAACTGTGACACGGAAAAAAAGAAACGAAAAATATAAAGTTTAACATGTCAAAAGTATGAAACTGTCAAAAATTACGGAACAGAAACTGATAAAAAACTGTGTTCGTCATACAAGTTGTTAAAAATAGCTTCGTGCTCTATATATTTAGATCATTTTGTAACCAGTAAATCATTTTTATAGAGAACATAACTTATCATACTAAGGCTGTGTTCGGCAACGGGTTCACGGGACTTATACGAGTTTGAGCTTTTAGAATAACCTACATTATGACATAAGTTTTGTTTGTCATATATGTTTATGGAAGTTTTTATAAGTCATAATTCTTCATAAGTCCATATCTATATAAAAAAAAGGGCTTATGGGTATAGCTAGTCAAATTCCTTAAATAACCTTTAAAATATAACTAGAAGAGTATCCGTGCATAGCTCGGGTATAGTAACGAGAATTTTATAACGGCAGATAGTTGTAGTGATAAAAAAAAGTTTATGGATATAAACAAAAAATAATAAAAGTTTGAAGATTTGAGGATTAAACATAATGTTTTGAAACCCGGTTCGACCCGGCCGGTTCAACCGATTGAACCGGTTCCGGTCGAAAAACAGGTCAAATTAAACCGGTTTTTGTATTTTCGAAATCCGGTTAGACCTGCCGGGTTTGAAGTGACCCGGGTCAACCCGGTGGTGGAACCGGTTGAACTGGTAACCTGGTGACTCGACCGGGTCGATTAGCGACTCGATTTTCAAAACATTGATTAAACACTATTTAAACTGAATGAAAATAAGATAGGTTATAAACGAAAATTATAATAAAAGTTTATAGTTTCCATATTTACATGTCTTAAATTTTCAACATTCAACATTTGAAAGTTTTTCCATTATAGATAGTATAGATATAGATATATTATCAAACAAAGGCTGAAAATATATATGAATTTATTTTGATGCATTTTTATACGATTTCATATTAATAAACTTAAGTTCCAACTAATTCGTTAAATAACTTATTAAAAATATAAGATTCAACATTCGACTTATAAGACAAGCAAGAATATCAACCTCAGTATTACCGACTGCTTCATTTCTAACCACATCCCATTGCAACAAACATACCCTAACTCTAAGATTTTTACACGAGAGTTTAATATTTTTATAAGAAACTTACTATTGTTGAATTGAAACCTTAAAATTGTTTGTTTTCAGATGGCCCATATAATAAAATGGGCCGGACTTAAGCTACTTACATTTAGCAAATTATAAACTGAGCTCATACATCTGTCCAATGAACAAGTCTTAAAGACTCAAACCAAGTGCACAAATACAGTATTTTGCTTCAACAACACTATTTTGCAGAAAATTTATTGATTGTTACACACTAGAAGAATCACAAAAAATGCTTGTCCTAATCTACTAATCATACTAGTATAGTTACATAATCGATCACCCTGCGCCAACCATGTGGTAAGTAGGCGACGTTTTTTAGTTTTTCCAGCAACGCCAACAACCGCCCCAATTTCCATGCAGAGGCGTGACTCCTCCTTTAGTTGGAGCTTCTACATGGTTAGCAAAAAGAAATTAGTAGACAACTATATATACATCATTCATTCATTCTGTAAAAAAGAAACACACATTTGCACGTATACAATATGCTAGTCATCCATCATACTTGTTGGCTGCGGACTTTGGCTCGTGTAGTGGCCTGTAGAAGGTTTCTACCTTCTGATGAAATAAGGACGAATGCGAAGAGAACAACTAAGATCAATGCCATAACTTTAATCTTCATTATATTTTTAAATGCGTGTTTTGCTATTGGTGTTGATTATATAGACGGTAGTAATGTTATTGTCAACCTTAATAATGACACGGTCTAATCTATACTTATAATTCTGTCAAACCCAAACAAGGAAGAAGTAAACAAAAGTCAACTGTTGACATTAAGTTATATAAAATAAATCATTTTTTGTAGGAATGAAATGTTCAAATCATTTTTCTCAGCGTGTGCGTGAGCAAGTAGTGGTTTCGGGGTGTCTTTTTGAACTAGGATCATGGTTATGCTAGCCTGAGAGTAATTGCTAGGTGGTGGTGCATTATGGCTAACAGGCATAAGGAAATGCGAGAAAGAATAGATAGGTGGGTATGCGTTTACCTGAGAACTAGCCAACGTCTGTCAGTTGTTCAAGTGAGCTGATATTTTTGGCTTGACCTAAATATACTGCGACTCTTTCCCTAGATCTACCCTGGCACATGCCCTTTGCTTAACCCCGAGTTTCTGAAGTCGCCCACCCAAGACCGTACCCTAGGACCCCTTGAGTTGTTCCTTGTGCTTCTGATGCGTTGAAGTGGCCTGACTTTGAAAGTTGACATGAAAACTTGTTGTTCGTTCCGGGACCGTACATGCCTTTGTTAAGGGAGTGCGATATGCAAGTTGACATCGTCATGTGTTGCATGCAGCTCCCATGTTGATCTTCTTTTGAGGTTTCTTTTTTACTAGTGACCCTCGTTTTTTGGAATGTTTTGGTTTGCTTCATGGCGAGTGAGGGTGCCCACTTGGAAATGTCCATAGTGGTCTTTGATTGTTTCCGAAATTTTAGGATGGGTTTCACTGGTCATTTTAGTGAAGAAACTGGATATAAAAAGAAAAAAATAAAATTTTCAAGCTTTTCTAGTTAAAATTGTTGGAAAAATATTATATGTTATATATATATTTATGTCCAAAATGGAGATAATATGAATGAGATATCGTGTCTCAAAGTGGGACACGTGAAACACAAAATCTGGAAATCTATTTTAGGAATATGTTTAAACTTATCAAATAAGTTTGTATAGAATATTTTGTGTCATTAAAGCTATGCAAATCTTTTTTTGTTAATAAAAGATTTGCTTAAGTTGGGCAGCTATTTATCTTGAAAAATAAGACAACGTTTTCACTATAAATAGAGGCCTAGTCTCATTTGTTTTAGACACAACTAAATATGCAGCTCCATAGAAACCAAGTTCCAGCAATCATTTCGATCAGAAATATACGACTGCTTCCGTGATTTTTCAGGCAAAGTTGTCAGGTCCGGCTGTACAACAGCTTTGGACGTTGTACCCTGGCAAACAGACGGCGAATCTGTTTTAAGGGAATCGTGTTAAACACGAGTCTCGTTCCACGACCTTTTGCTGCTTTTATTTACTTATCGTTATATAGTGTTTGTCTTCTGCTTCTACCCCTTTCTGTCTGTTATTTAATTTTCTGTTATTTATTTTCTGTTAATTTAATTTATTGTATTATAATTCGATTTTGTTAACAAAATTGTAACAGTTTCCTAACAGTCTTAAAACAAATTCTGTGTAACAGAATTAAAATCACTTTTGTTAAATCGGATTAATTATTATTAACAGATTTTATAATTATAAACTGTTTTATGTCGAAACCAAGTTGAGTTTTTTTGGAAATCAGTTTTAATAAACAGATTTTTAAAGTACAGATTTGGAATTACAGATCTATAACGATTTTTAAAAAGCAGCTGTTCAGATCAGTTTAGTTTAAATCCAAGATTGAGTTTCTGTTAAACTGATCTAGTAGATGCATTGAAACCAAGGTTATAAATAGCGTGAAGCGTGGCGTAGCGGCATAGCCAAGCCTCAAGTTTTAGCGTGAGGCGTAGCGACATGGCGTTTTTAAGGCGTGACTTAAGGCGGCAAAAAATATTTATAGATTTATAGATTATATCATAGTTTAGAATAATATGAGTAGTAAATATTATTAAATTCAAGCATCAATCCAAAATATTAGTAAATCCAAGTATAAATCTCAAATTTTAGAAAATCCTTTAAACACTTCAAAAAAAACTCGCCACGATATGCGCTATAGCGCGCTTTATCACGCTATATGACGCTATATTGCACGCCACGCCTAGAGACGACGCCTTGGCCTTTTTCGTAACGTGGAGGCCACGCTTCGCGCTATGGCGCCACTATAGCGCTATTTAGAACCCTGAAGAAAACAGACGAAATCGGACAAAAACGTAAAAAAACAGGCGAAAACGTAAGAAACATGACGAAAACGTATGAAATCGGACGAAAACGTAAAAAACAGACGAAAACGTAAGAAATCGGACAAAAACGTAAAAAAACAGACGAAAAAGTAAGAAATCTGACGAAAAAGTAAAAAAACAGACGAAAACGTAAGAAATCGGACGAAAAGGTAAAAAAACAAACGAAAACATAAGAAATCGGACGAAAACGGAAAAAAAAAACAGACGAAAACGTAAGTAATCGGACGAAATCGTAAAAAAACGGGCGAAAACGTATGAAATATGGCGAAAACGTAAAAAACGGACGAAAACGTAAAAAACGGACAAAATCGTAAGAATTTGACGAAAACGTAAGAAATATGACGAAAACATAAGAAATCTGACGAAAACGTAAAATAACGAATGAAAATGAAAGAATTTGACGAAAACGTAAAAAAATGGACGAAAACGTTCAAAAAAAGTATAAACGTAAAAAAAAAGTTATCATTATGGTATCTCACTTTTTAAGAAGTTGTAACTAATTAGGTTAGAGTTTAACAGGGTCGACTCATTCGACCCATTCCAATGACCCATTGAACCCATTCATATAATTTAAAAGTATGTTTAAAAGCCCATTGGACCTAAACTTCATTCAACTTAAAGAAACAAATGACCCAAATATTTAAAAAAATGACCCAATTAAACCATTCTTTTATTTTTGGGTCAAGATTGCCACCTCTACGTGTGATGCAATTTTTTTTAGAAAAACTTTGATTTTTCTTAAATGCGTTTTATTCAAAAACTGAAAAACCAAAGAGGGTACAAATGTTTATAACCTACTTCATTCGGCTGATGTATAAATGAGCTGATTGCCTAGTTATCCCATAAATACACCATGCCATCTCTAAAT
>BQNB010178615.1:1830-12853 GCA_026074375.1 Tanacetum coccineum
AATAACATTTTGAAATAAAAATTTACATGTTCACTTTCTTTCTTGTTTAAGTACCCACCTTTTAGACGAAAAAAAATATCTTTAGATTTAATATGCATTTCTTTGTTATATTGTTATAAATAATTGGCCTAGATAATATTATGCTTGAATTTTGAGTTACCTCAACTCAATTTTGCAGATACAATTCATTTTTTTGCGTATAATACGGAATTCCGCATTCGTATGGATTTTCTAAAGGAATGTGGTTAGAAAAGGAGGGTGGTAGTACTTGAAACCAGTGGCGGAACTAGGAAATTGTATTGTGGGGGCAAAACTTTTTTTCCACAATAGCAAAAAAATACGGCGAAAAAACTAGGATAAAAATAGGGATCGTAATGAAAAATCGAGTATTGTCACTTAGAAAATGAAGGATTTTAAGGTTTTAACGTGTTAAATGTTGTATTTTAATGTGTGAGTGGGGGGCAATTTGATTTTGTGATGGGGTGCACTTTAGTAAAATGGTCAATTTTTTAAAAAAATTACACTAAAAACTAATGTTTTTTGGCGAGTTATGGAGGGCACCGCCCCCCCATTGTTTGCAAGTAGATCCGCCCCTGCTTGAAACTGCTTGCGAAAGGGAAGTGTGGACGGAGGCATTACTACAGCTTCTTCACCAAATGCTTGGGTAATAGTTATTTAAGACGTAGCCTGACCACTACATATTGCTGCAAAAATAAAGACGTTGCCAAAAAATGAAACCACTTAAACCAATCTGAGATGATTGTTTTAGTGGTAGTGGATCGAAAAAAAACGGAAACTGGAAACATATGTGGAGGAAATGCAACCATTTTTTTCTTCCCCTTTTTGTCCCTAACTAAAATCGGATGCATTTCTTCCACAAATATCCCGTATATATCCTGTTGTCAATCACAACACCGCAGATACTGACCATCACCATTCCTCACTGCTGGATCAAGTTTTATATACCTTGGCCACGTCCTTTAACTACCAAAAATATGTGTCGGTTGATTAATGCGATTTAGGCCATGTCTGGAATAGCTATGACCCAATTGTACATTTGGTGAAAAAGCTGACCAGTAATGATACCATCTGCACTTTCCTTTGTGATCACTATTTTAACTTGCTATTTAGCAATTAAGTCAATGGAAATGATTGGATTACCATTTTACAAATACAACCCTCCAGACATCATAGTTTCCACCACTAGTCTCCTTTGTGCTGCTTGACTTATGCTCTTAAATTTATCGTTTCTGCCATAGGTTTTGGTCACACTTCCGTTTATGGCATTATTGATGGTTTTGGGAAGGATTGGTTCATCGTGCATTTTATTTTATCTTTGACATATTGGTCCAAGGGTGTAAGGAGCTCAGTTTCACATACAGTGCTTTACACCATCCAAGGAGACTTTGCACATCACAAAACTTATTATGTGTTAATGTATTATATTCAGATCCTATAAGTCGTTCAGATATCGCTTAAGCTATGGAGCCTGAATGCCTGATGTTTCGCCCGACCTTCAAACAGGGAATTCTGGAAAAATAAATTAGACTATGGGTCGTTCCCAGTGGGGAAATGGAATATAAACCCTAGCCTGAAAGCAAAACATAGACATAGAAATGCGAAATGATGTCTTTGTTGTGTGTGTGTGTGTGTGTTTTCTACAAGTTTTGCAAACAACTTGAATCTGCTTTTGCTAGTATCAACAACCAATAAAGCTATATATATCAGTAAACACTAGAATACAGTGAAACTCAATATTTTCTAGCATCATTACCCACAAATATGTTTAAGATATGTGTGGATTAAGATATGTGTGGCAAAATTCATGAAGTATTCGGTTACAAAAGTGTAGCTAAATGAGTTCGTTCCTTGGCAAACTGACTGGTGATTTTCGTTCCTTGCCAAAGGAGATGTGCCCTTGAAGTATAAATAGAAGCTGGATTATATGTGTGGCAAAATTCATGAAATATTCGGTTAATAAAGTGAAGCTAAATGTTAGCAGAGTTCGTTCCTTGGCAAACTGACTGGTGATTCCCTGATTTTCGCTCCTTGCCAAAGGAGATGTGCCCTTGAAGTATAAATAGAAGCTGGATTATATGTGTGGCAAAATTCATGAAGTATTCGGTTACAAAAGTGAAGCTAAATGTTAGCAGAGTTCGTTCCTTGGCAAACTGACTGGTGATTTTCGTTCCTTGCCAAAGGAGATGTGCCCTTGAAGTATAAATAGAAGCTGGATTATATGTGAGGCAAAATTCATGAAGTATTCGGTTACAAAAGTGAAGCTAAATGTTAGCAGAGTTCGTTCCTTGGCAAACTGACTGGTGATTCCCTGATTTTCGTTCCTTGCCAAAGGAGATGTGCCCTTGAAGTATAAATAGAAGCTGGATTATATGTGTGGCAAAATTCATGAAGAATTCGGTTAATGAAGCTAAATATTAGCAGAGTTCGTTCCTTGTCAGTTTATGGGAACTATATAGTACTGTTTTCTTTTTGCCAAAGGAGATCTGCCCAAGAATTAAATAGAAGCTGGATTATATGTGTGGCAAAATTCATGAAGAATTCGGTTAATGAAGCTAAATATTTGCCCTTGAGTGATGGTAACGTGTTTTGCCAAAGGATATTTTCCCGTGAAAGAAGTCTATAAATACCATCAACTCAACCTATCTGTTTCATTCTCTCAACTTCCACACACCCCGTTCTCCAAAACCAAGAAGTTCTGAGATGATGCATTCTTCCGAAGAAATTCCTGTTGCTGAGGTTGTAATTGACATCGAGCAAGAACCCACACAAACCAACCCTAACAGATTCTTCACATGTTCAATGTTAATTCCACACATCGGTTATGCCTTAAATCTAGAAGCCATACGTGGTGGTTTATTAGCGCCTATGTTCTACTTATGGTCTAACTATTACCTGCAAGTAGTATTTGCGGAAGAAGGTGTCATCATGCCCCGTTCTGCTCTAACGTTTATCATAAGTACTCTGCTTGCTTTTGTAGAAATAAAGTCGCAGGGACAACCTGGATTCCCTTTCAAAACGCACCCGCGCGCCATCATGGTTTGCGTCACCAGTCTCCCTGTATACGGCTTGGCTTCTGCGGCTGAACTTGGTGTTTCGGCTTCAGGTCTTGATCACACTTCCGTTTATGCCATTATTGCTCGTTTGGTACGGATAGGTTCTTTGTGTATCCTTGTTACATCTTTGGCATGTTTGTTCTACCTTTGATACTTCCATGTTCCATTTAAATCTGTGTATATTACCTTATAATAATGCCATCATGATGTTATCTATGATGGCACCAGCAAGATGTTAAGTCCTACTGTATTCTTATTAAGCATGGTGTGTTTTTTGTACTGTAATTTCTCATGTGAATGGACCTCAGAAAAAATTCATGTTGACCCGTTAGCTGTTTTTTATTTCACTGATACGAACTCATAACGATAAAACATAACCGAAATCGGCTATTATAGGTAAATGAGTGATATATGAACTCTTTAAGTTACTAATGTAAAAAAAAAAAAAAAAAAAACCACCTACCAATTGTCACGATATGTGAATCACCATCCTTGGTGCTCTAATATACATGGTTTTGGCAAATATGCTTCTATTTTATGTGTGTGATTTTTCATTCTTAATATACGTGATCTTTGCTTTGTATTTTGATAGTATGATATCTTTATAACAAATCACACTTGTTGCAACTCAAGCCCATTCTTTACTAAATAGCAGCAGATAAATTTCTTTGGCCACGTGTTTAATCAAACATAGGTCTCTTTATGGGATAAACTATAATGCTGATACCACTAACTGCAACAGACTTAGAAGTTAAGACAACCGACTCATGTGTATGTTAAACAGGCTTGAACAATTAACAGCATGTGCCTTGTTTGACCCTGTGTCTAGTCAAATGCTTCATTGAGGTTATCCTGCTTTGAGGTGTTCATATTAAAATTTAATACAGTCTAGTCATCTGGTGCATTAATGTTGGTGTGTTCTGAACCATTAAGCTGATGCTACTAAGCTAATACTATTGGGCCAAACCCATCATTGGGCTAATCCCAATCTGCTGTACAAAAAAGCAGTTACAAATGGCAGTTACAAAGCAGTTAGAAGTTAGTTAGAAAAAACAGTTATAGGCAGTTACAAAATGTAAAGACATGACTGTGGTTCATTCGAACCATCACGACCCTTCAATCGTGACTATTCGCTATGTATAAATAGAATTCATGTAAACAAACAAGTCAATGATGACATATTAATAAAAGAGAGTTTTATTTCATTGTTTTGGTATATTGTTGATTAAAGATCCGTGAGAAAAAGGGCCAACAATTGGTATCAGAGCAGGTTTGGATAAACCAGATTCATCATATACCAAACTGAGATTTTTCGTGTTTCTTAGTTTTGTATCAAAAAAAAAAACCGCACCATTTTTTCGGCCAAAAAACATTTTGGCAAATCAAACTAAACACAAATCAAAAATCATTTTGTGTATGTATCAAACATTTGTAACATAGAATTCCCAAACGATTGTCACCAAGTGACTAAATCACCGGGCATACAAAAGGGTTCATCCAACCTTTTTTTTGCAAACTTTCTGTCAAGAAAACGAACCGAAAAATAACCCAGAATAAAGTTATAGGCACGTTTACAATTAATAAACGAGATATAAAACAAGAAAACCCACATCGAGAGGATAACATAAGTCACTTAGGGTCAAGGATATCATAATCATACAAAAAAAAAGGGAACAATACAACCTGATTCTTGAAGAAACAAAGATTCGACACTGAACCCTCAAGTAGAATCTTCAAGTTATTGTGTTAACCACACAACATTCATCCATATCACGAACGAATTTTCAAGATCCCCAATTTGCGAAACCCTAATTTCGCACAACAAATCAAGGGAATACCAGTGGTTCGAGAACACAACCACCGGAGAAGCATACGATCGAGAACATAACCCCAGGGTTACTCAATACTTTTGGTTGTGAGAACCAGAGAAGGGAAGGAAGAAGGAGACGAACTCCCCAAAGAGATAAGAAAGAAAAGAGGCGCAGTTATACTAGCATCTAAAGGAAAAATAGGCGCAGAAATTATAACACAAAAAGAAGGGCACAAGGTTATAAAAACCTACCAGGTTTCAATATTATAACACCCCCTCCACTTTTCTTTTATCTATAGTAGTCCCTCTATATATAGTTTTTTTTTATTTTGCACATAATATATTTTTAGAATTTGTCCTAATAGATAAAAAACTTTTAATAACAAGAGAATTTTTGTTATTAACTATTATATTAGTACAAAATAAAATTCTATTATAATAAATAAAGGATTTTTTATTATAAAATAACAAATAAAGGATTTTTGTTATTAGACAAAATTTTATTTTACAAACACTTAGACTTTTAGACAAAAGTTGTTAATATGTCCGGGAAGGATGATAAGAAAATAGAAGAGGGTACTTCTAAAATAAAAGAAATTGGGTCAACAACCCATTTTCAATGCCCTATATTGAAAGGGGCAAACTATACAACATGGGCAATTCGAATGCAAATTATTCTAGAAGCGAATGGCTTATGGGAAATGATAGAACCCAACGAAAAAACCCAAGCAGATAACAGAAAAGATAAAACTATGCTATCCCAGCATTTTCCTTTACCAAGCGTTTTATCAAAGAACAATTGCTTCAAATCACAAACACAAAACCGCGAAAGCCATATGGGATTGCTTTGAAGACAAACACGTTGAGTAAACGGTCCATCAAAATTCAAAACAACAAACATCTCAAATCGGAGGTTTGAGATGTTACAGATGGAAGAAAATGAATCAATAGATTCATTTGTTACAAGGTTGACGGGTATTATCAACAAAGCAGCAAGCGTCGGATTAACATATGAAGATTCTACTCTCGTACAAAAATTATTAAATGCCGTACCTGACAGATTCCTTCAGATTGTTGCATCCATTGAACAAAACTCATATTTAGACGAGATGTCACTAGACGAAGCAATCGGGAGACTGAAGACTTTTGAAGAAAGACTCAAATACAAGAATGAAAGACCAGTGAACACTCAGGAAAAACTATTGTTCACACGACATGAAGGCCAAGAAAAACCTTCTAGAGAACGTGGAAGATTTAACCAGTCTCGAGGACGAGAACAAGACAAGAACAATTATCAATCTAAAAGAGAAGAACGAGCGTCTTTTGAAGAAGATACAAGAGACAAAACTCCAGTCACATGTTACCGATGTCACAAACTTGGACACTATGCCTATGAATGTCCAAACAAACGCAAGAATCAAGTCAGAGAACACTCAAATTTTATTGAAGAAGAGTTAGAGCCAACATTGCTCATGGCGACCATAAATAAAAAGAAATGATACAACAAGAAATCGCAGAGAGTGCAGAAATCGCAGAGAGTGCAGAAAATCGCAGAGAGTGCAGAAATCGCAGTAAGTGCAGAAAATCGCAGAGAGTGCAGAAGCCGCAGAGAATGCAGAAGACAGCAGGGAGTGCAGAAAAATTTTAAAAAATTGATCAATGTTACAGTGAGTGTTAAAGGAAGCAAGAACGAAGACAAAATGAAGAAATGTGGATATGAAAGCGACTACAAATGACTTTAAGACCTACGTCGACAGCGTGATTGTGATTAATAGGGGAGAATATTAGCCCAAACCCATCATTTTGGGCTAATCCCAATCTGCTGTACAAAAAAAGAATTACAAATGGCATTAACAAAGCATAAGAATGTTAGTTAGAAAAAACAGTTATAGGCAGTTACAAAATGTAAAGACATGTATGTTGGTTCATTCGAACCATCACGACTCTTCAATCGTGACTATTCGCTATGTATAAATAGAATTCATGTAAACAAACAAGTCAATGATGACAGATTAATAAAATAGAGTTTTATTTCATTGTTTTGGTATATCGTTGATTAAAGATCCGTGAGAAAAGGGCCAACAAATACACTTTGTATTTTGATAGTATGATATCTTTATAACAAATCACACTTGTTGCAACTCAAGCCCATTCTTTACTAAATAGCAGCAGATAAATTTCTTTGGCCACGTGTTTAATCAAACATAGGTCTCTTTATGGGATAAACTATAATGCTGATACCACTAACTGCAACAGACTTAGAAGTTAAGACAACCGACTCATGTGTATGTTAAACAGGCTTGAACAATTAACAGCATGTGCCTTGTTTGACCCTGTGTCTAGCCAAATGCTTCATTGAGGTTATCCTGCTTTGAGGTGTTCATATTAAAATTTAATAGTCTGGTCATCTGGTGCATTAATGTTGGTGTGTTCTGAGCCATTAAGCTGATGCTACTAAGCTAATACGCTGTACTTCATCATTTTATCATCATGTTGAAACTAAAAGGTCTTCCTAGTTTAGCAAGGCTTAGACAGCGGTAGGTATATAGGAGACCAAAATAAAGGGGTCTGGTGGGTTGGTTAACAAGTCAAAATGGGTATTTTTGTAGAAATTAATGGATTGGGTTGACATGTAACATTTTTTTCTTATTTAAAAGCCACGTGTATGCAGGAGATTAAAAACTAATACCGAACAAAACAAAGACTTCGAAATGAAGGTGAATCTCTCGCACAGGTTTATGTACTCTAATTTCATATTCTGTATGTACTACGCAAGCACTGTCACCTCAAACAACATATGCAAGTTACCTTCTCTACAACTTACCAGAAGACCAATCCATATGTGAGGCTCCTCTGAACGCGAGGTCTAAATTTTTTTGGTTATACTACAAGTCTGTATATCTTTTGAGTATGCCCTCTGGACACCAACACCCCAGTTATTGGGAAAAAAAAGGTTGATTAAAGCTCCCACAACCCACTGAACAATAGACCACAACAGACAAGTGATGGTTGCATGGAAGTGTCAAACCGTAACTAAAGCAGAAACAATTTCTATGCATCTTAATTTATCGCGGCGACCTTCCCTGGATCTTCACGGGCTTATCTTGCAAGGCATCAGACCCATCCAGATACTCTTTTTAATGCAAGATTTAAGTGAAGGAGAGAGATCCCTGTAGAGGCTACCCGAAGAAATTCGAGTCTTATTTTGGCTCTAATGTACACCGCATAACCTGTATTCCCGTGGCCACTTCCGTGCTCTTACCTGGTCATCCCAAGATGTCTAGACCACCTTCTGTTTACACTTAATGCAATAATTAAGTGTAAAAACAACAAGCGTGTTTTGATGTTACATTTTGTCAATGTTGCAAAAAAAGGCATACAAGGCCGATTAATCGCCGCCTAGGCGCTACTGGGCCACGAACCTTTCCGATTTTAGTAAATCAGCCGAATAAATCGGTCAACCGTGGTCAACGACGATCAATGGTGGTCAAACATACCCGAAACATGCAAATCTTGCCGGAAATATCCAAAAATCACTGTAAACTTGTTTTAATCACTTTTTGTAGTTGTTTATATCTATTACAAGTTGTTTTTTTTAAATCTTGCCGGAAATACTCAAAACTCGCCGGAAATACCCAAAACTCGTCGGAAATGCCAATCCGATTAATCACCGATTAATCCTGCGTAAACCGATTAACCGCCTAAAACTCGTCGGAAATGTCAACCGCCCGACTACCGATTCGTGATTTTTGCAACCTTGCTTTTTGTGATTAAGTTCAGAGTGTCATAATACATTTTGCATATGATGATACGCCAAAGAAAAACGAAAAATGATGTCAATTTTACCTAATTCTGATCATTCTATAGAACCATAAATTTTATTAGTATAATTGCAAGGACAGCCATTAGCTTACAACCACAACTTGAAAACGCAACTAGTAGAGAATGAAGTTTATTTATGAACATATGCGTCTTGCATACTACTACGAAATATCACTTGATGAGGATGCATCTTATGGGTGATCCTTCAGCTCCTAGTAACCTTAATGGTAGGCAACGGACATTATATATTCCTGCTTCAACATCTTCAAGTTTCAAACCCTCAACAAGAATGATTTCCTGAGAGCACACAAAGCAGTGTTAACAGTTTCCTCATTATAGGAATAACCAGAAAATATAAGCAGCCAAGAGTTTATATCAAGTTCCTTATGAGAAACATTCGAGTTAAAACCATATCTTCTTATACTCATTATCTCTCAAATAAGAAAAAGATATATGACAAGCTTGATCACAATGATGGTGATTGCTTTAAGTTGAATCGTTCTTTAGTCATTATTGAAGGATATTTTGGAGATACTATAACTAATCAAACAACTTCTGTAAGTAAGCTATTAGTCAATATTACACGAGGGGGAATATACGTCTTACCTTGCTCTCTAAGAAGACAAGATGAGAAGGAATCAGATCATCGTATGCAGCAACTGATAAGTAATCAATACCTGCAGAATGAATTGACAGTGAAATAAATGACTGAAAAAATGAGCCAGCTTGAAGTCTCCTTAGATACGACAGTGAGACAAAGACAGCGAGAGAGTTTTACCAACAAGTTTGATATCAGTGTTGTCCTTCAACCATTGTGCTCCATCCTTCATGAATCCCACATAGCTTGTGTCAAACCGCTTTTGCCTCATTAGCTGCCTGTCGTTAACAATCCGAAAATAGAAAAGCTAATTAAACAGAATTTTATTTAAATGAGCCTAAAATGTGAAAGGAGCTTAATTACCTATCAGTGTTTAATGTTCTGAAAAGCACACGCTTTACTCCCTTTGGAATGTTCAACGACTTCATGACTTCAGCTGAAATAATTTGAAAAATCATCAAGATTAACTTGCAGAAACATTAGGAAAACACTGATGTGTCATAGATTGACATCGGCAATTTAAGATTCAAAGTAAATAACCATATTCGAAAAAATACCTGTTATGTTCTTGTCCCTTGGAACATCAACTAATAACGCTGGGCCTGTGAAAAACAAAAAATATGATGTGTTTAGACTTCATCATGTATTAGTAACACAATAATTATAATTCAAATTTTTTCTTATCAAGCATATATACCCTTCATACATAACAAACAATAATTTCATAAAAACAATAGCAATATCCATCATATCTGTGTCAGGTGATCAGCAATACCATTGAGCACTTCTAAGTCAAGACTATCGATATCGAACCCTGCTTGGAAGTAATTCTCAAACATATGTCCAGGGGCATCAACATGAGTACCCGCATGAGCAGGCAGCTTTATAACCGAAAAGTTAGAACCTGATCCATTCTTCATGCTTCGATGGAGATGAAGATACTCATCCCCAACCCCATCATCAGAAATCCCCGATACAGTTTCCCGAGTAATCCTATGTGTGATATCAATAATTTTGCCATTTCCATACACTTCCCTCCTTGGAGGAATCAACTCGCTTTCGATACCACCACAAGAATCCTTATCGATACCATATGGAGGTGGGTATGCACTATCATGTGATGACAAAACCAAAGATGGTACAAAAAGAAACAGAAATATCAATTGAGGGCTCATCTGCCTTTAACTTCACTAGGCTACTAAATTTGCTGAAATTTTGGAATCTTTTTATGTTATATTTTTCCTCATACGACAACAAGGGCTGAATTGTGGGTATACAAGTTAAGAGTGTTTCTGGGTCTGCATTGATGGCTTTTCCTTCATTGTTTTTAGCTTTGCTGTGGGTCTGACATGTCTAGAGAGTGGGAGCTTATCCGAATAGTTCAGGTGGTGTCTGTTATTTTATCTTTAGAGTGCAAATTATTTGTAATTGTTTTTCCTTGGATCCACTACAATTAATCATCTTGTTGATAAGTGGATGCCATTGTTTTGTATTTTTGTTGCGGTTTCCGCTCAGTAATATATTGTCTTTTTTTTTAAAGTTATTTGGGTGGTTAAAAGGCATCCCCTATCACTCTCATGTGCAACAACTATGAGAACATTATCTTTTTTGCCAATAAAGTCGTATATGTTGACAGCTTTTTTTGCCAATATATATTATTTCCAGAAAAACATCATAACTATTATAAATGTTATCATGAAGAACCAATGAACAAGCTCA
>BQNB010178616.1:0-12853 GCA_026074375.1 Tanacetum coccineum
ATATCAAAATCACTTGTGTTTAATTTGTATAAAACAAGCATGTATCCCCCTCGCGGGTTTATAAAGTATTCAAAAGATTTAAAAGCAAGGCTACGAACTCACAATATCGGTTTTAAGTACTTGTGTATATTAAAAACAATTGAGCATGTATCCCCCTCGCGGGTTTATAAAATATAAAGACTTTAAAAGCGAGCCTATGAAATCTCACCTTAATAGTACAGGGAAATCTGATTGATGGCAAAAGTATATGAAATGAAAGTAACGGCTTCGTCACACAACCTAGGTAATATGTCAAGTCTTAGTTTGATTGGATATGTTTTATGTCATAATGAAATACCATTTTGATTAGATTTATTATGGAAATATCGTATCACTGTTCGGGCCATCATAATTCAGAGGTCATGTAGTAAACGTTTGAGGAGCCAAGACACTTTAAATCGTAAATCCAGCAAACTCGTCAAAACATTTACCCAAATGAAACCCCTTACATGAAGCTCCCTAGTAATGTGATACATTATAGTTTTAAGTATCTTCAAAAGCTAGAATAATTTATATATATATATTTTTATAATTAATATAAAAATATAAAATATTTTATACGTTTGCAAAATTAGCAATATATACCCTTGGTTTATAAACTTTTACAAGTTTAGTCCTTTATATAAAAAGTATATATATATTAAACCTTTAACTTTAAAACTTGGCAAAATAGGTCTTTATAGTTATAACTTTGAAATAATGACATTTTCAGCCCCTTTAGTTATAAATTTCAGAAAGTTACGATATATACCCCTTGCATGGAATACTTTTGCAAAACAAGTCCAAAATGTCATGCAAGCTTATTTTAGGATTCCAAATGATATTTGCAGGTTATAGCTTATTAGTATAAGCTAAAATAAGAAGTTTTAACGTAACAAAAGTTTAGAAAAAGGATCCGTTAGCTAGAAAATCAAAACGGGTCGTTTTTAGGGTTTTTATTAAAAACACATGGGTTTGAGGATTCAAAGCTTCAAACAAGAGTTCATATATGATCTTAAGAGTATTATGAACATTATTGTACAGAATATAAGCTTATGGAACAAGATCTAAGGCTTACTTGAGCTAAAATGGGTCAAAATGGGGTTTTTGAGTTTGTACGCCTAGTAACGACTTCAAGGCTTTGTTTTTCTTGATTCTTGGCTTCTATTATGATCTTAGGGACTTATCTTGATTTTTTATTGCTGCTATGGAAAGGCTAAAATTCCATTTGAGGGTGTGAGATGAGTTGTGTGGGATGAAATGAAAAGGGTGTATGTTTCGGCTATTTATAGGGCTTAAAACCCTTGGTGCCCAAGTTTTATGTTTGATTAGTGTCAAGGCTAGCTGAGGTGATTCATAGAAGCTAGAATGATGAGTATTGAGGGCTAGAGGTGTAGATTTGAATGGTGGAAGGTGTTGGAAGGGTTTTGGGTACAAGGTAGTGACAAAGAGGTGTCTAGAAGCCTTAATGCTTAAGGGTGGTGATGGAGGTGCTTGGAATCTACTCGGGAGGCTGCTTGATGATGTCATAGAGGTGTTTGAGGTGCTTGGTTGCTAGCTTAGGTGTAAAATGGGTCAAAATGGATAAAAAGGGGTGCCCGTTTTTTTGCGTTTATTGGGTAGGTTTTTAACTTAAATATCAAGTTAGGGTTAGGGTTTAGGATAGATTAAGGTTTAGGATTATTATTAGGATTGAGATTATGGCTTAGGATTAAGGTTTAGGGCTTAGTTTTAGGTTTAGGGTTTAGTTTTTAGTTGAAAGTGAAATTAAGGTTTAGGTTTTTTTTTAGGTTTAGGTTTTAGATTAGGGTTAAGGATGAAATAAGGGTTTAGTTTTTACAGGTTAAAAAGTCAGCATTAATTTGCTTGTACCTTGTGTTAAAGTGGTGGTAAGAAACCAAAGTGATTTAGGAGGTAAAATGACCTAATTTGACTTTCTTGCATTATTGACTTGTACATTGTGTTTTAGAAAGTTGTAACTTGATTTAGGAGGGAAAAGATATTCAAATGTGGTGCATTGATACTTGTACATATGATTGAAGGCTTACACATTCATTTTTATATGTTAACATACATAAATTTAGGGTTTTGATGTAAACGTTTACGTTTACTGCTTGTTTTGATATAATGTTTTGAAAAGTACGTTAAATGGATAATGTACTTGGTAAAATGATATTAAGATATAGACTTGACATATTAGGATGTTTACATGATATAAACATAGATATAGATGGCATTGATAGAGGTTGCGTGAGCTCGTTTACTTTAAGATGCCATTAGTTCTTAATAGATAAGCAAACAAAATCCCCTTAAGAAGGTGAATATTTATAATAGATGGATATTACCCATTGCATATAATTTAATAATGGAAAATACATTGATATAAATTGCGGGTTTGTTATATTGCCATTTTTCAGAAACCTTATCAAATAACTAGGCTAACTTAACTTAGTCATTTTCATAAATCGTACCATTTAATTTTCCTTGCAAAGAGTCATTATGATTTTAGTTTGAGCCTGTTTACATTGATATAGTCCAAAGAGTTTCTTATATGTTCTTAAGGTGGTGCATATCTTTAGCATAATTCAAAACCTAAAACTCTAATTCCACGTTCTCATTATCTAGTTTCTGAGACAAAAGATCAAGGGTGTCTCATATACATGGAGCATCCTTACTCTTACCCTCGAGATCTCCCAACTGAGCTTGCAACTGTTCGATCTTTTGTTGCATGTCATTATAAGCTTTTTATCAAACGAAATCTTGTCATGTTTTATAATCCTCCACATTTTTATACCAATCATTCCAATGAATAGCATATTCTTTTTCCTTTTTAATAATGCAAGTTTCAAGTTTTTCTTTTGTACGATCAAGCTCAGTTTGAAGATTTGATGTATCTACAACAGAATTACTTTGCACAATAGACATAATATCCTGACTAACAACAGCTCTCAAGAGACGCGTGATTTTATATTCCAAAGCCTTGTGCTTATTTGAAGTCTTAAAAAAATTTAGCTTCTTTTTTCAAAAATTGTATTTCAAAATTTTGAACTCTACCATCAACTTGGTTAATGATAGGGAAAATTTCATTTATTACAATTTTTTGAATCTCTTGATGAGCATTAGATTGATCATTGTGTATATCTAAGTCATGTTATTTGTTTTACAACATATTGAAATAGAGTCACAGAGGGTGCCTTTTACCTCATATTAGAAATTTTATGCAACACTTAGAGAAGTATCATGCGAAAACTCATCATTTGGTATTGAAATTAATTTGGAAACCGATTTAGAAACATTGGCCATTTTGGAAGTGATATGTATTTAATCACATATCATTTTACCTTATTAAAATGAGCTTAAAAGACCAAAAATACATGTAAAATACATTGTATATGTGTGTTTTGTCATATGCATCGTGCAGGTAACGAATATGTCAAAAACGAACAAAAACGAAGCAAAACAGACAAAACCGAGCACGAGAATCGAAAGAGCGATAGAAATCAAAGCCGAAGGCGTATACATCCTTAATGGGCCAACCGGTACCTATTTTATTAGGCCGGGTCAGCCCATTAATATTGTATTTTAAAAAAACCTAAGCCTAAATCTAAAAACCCTAAATATACTTATAAATAAGTCCAAAACCAACTCAATCCATTACCAAAACCCAAATTAATAATACAAAAGCCCAAAACAGATTTATAACCAGATCCAAGTCAAACCTCCCTTGGTCAAAATTTACTATTCACCATCTCCTTTCCCACCCATTTACAGAGTTATAACGAACACAGGGTAAAACCCTTCCACCCACACGCTCAATTGAACCCTTCTAGAAGACCTACGCCTGACAATGTCTGACACCACTTATGCCACATTGGCGATCCTAAGCACCCTCATTGGCCAATGATGCGTGGAAAGAAATCAAGGGCTTAGATAGATGGATATGGAATCAAGGGTTAAGATGAATACAGTGGGACGCTCCTCATGGACCTAAAGCTTCACTCCATCACTAATAAAAAACTTAGAAGGAAATCACACAGTGTGGGATACGAAATAGAGTTAGGAGATATGTAGATTTTAGTAGCTTTTTAGTAGCTTATTTTATAATGTCTTTTTAATGTAATTTTTTTAAAGCAAATGAATCCTTCTTCAGTCTTAATAATATTCAGAGTTTTCCTTAAATCCTGTTTTTACAATTTTGTCATTTACTTTTATGCAAATTAAGCTTTAATCAATATTTTCAGCAATTACATAAGCTCTTTTACTCTTTAAAGCTTACACTAAATCAGTTTATATAGCACTGTTTCATTAAAAGTCACCTTAAATACCTATGCTTAATGGAATGCTTTATTAAGGATGATAAGCCAAACATGGACGGGGGTGGGGGGGTGGGGTGTGGGGGGGTGGGGGGGGGGGGGGGGGGGGGGGGGGGGGGGGGGGGGGGGGGGGTAGGGTGGGGGGCTTATTGGACTTTTACTAGCTTATTTTCATAAGCTAGAGCTTGTAGATAAGCTCCTTTGAGCATATTAGATCCCTGTTTAGCTGGGATCAAGGTACGTGTTCTTTTTTATTCATTTTAGCTTATTTTCTATTACAGCTTATTAAACTGCTTATTTGTGCTTATTAGCTTAATTGTGCGTATTCAGTCTTTAAATAGCTTAATGTGTCCAGTTATTAGCTTAGAATAGTTTAAGTTTAGTTTTATATCAATCTGTCTATTTTTTTAGTCATATTAGCTTATTAGTGTAGCTTATGGATAAGTGCTTATTTTTCTTTAGTTTTTGCTTAAATGTCATTAGTTATCATAGTTCTTCATCTGTTTTAGCAAATTAGAGCTTTATTTGATCTGAATTAGCTTAAAATGAAAAGCCAAGTTTTAAAAGGGTGCTTAGCACAAGCAGTTTTAACTTAGTTAAGACTGCTTGTGTTGCTTTAAGGATTAAGCTTTAATTACGTCATATGTAGTTATTAGTGAGCATGTATAATTAATCCAGATGTAGTTTGTTTTATTAAAATCTTAAATCTGCCATTTGAAAAGAGTCCTAAACTGTCTTATTAAGCCAAGTTTAAAAATATGCATAAGAGGTATGGTTTGTGTGCTTAATTCAGCTCAACATGTATTAAGGTAAACCTGTTTTGTAGTCAATTTGATTGTTAAAGTCCTAGAGATCTTTAGTTCAAAACAGTCAAGCATTCTTGAGGTTTTTAATCTTGATCTTTAGGATTTGAGTTTGCAGTTCATTAATAGTTAATACCTAGCTTTAATTAGGTTAAATTTTGTTTCATTTAGCTTATAGAAGTCTTTAGGAAATCTGTTTTAAGTTTTCTATAGTCAAAACCAAATTTAAGTCTCAAAATGCATTTAGCCAAAAAGTCATTATCAAAAACCATAGTATGCAGCCTGCTTTGATTTAGATTTTTAGCTTATTTAGTAGTTGAGTCAGCTTAATTCCTGTTTCTAGTTGCTTATTAAGTCCTGGTCTTTATCTGTTTTTAATTTTTAGCTTTTCACTTTGCTTATTGAGTCTAATTTTTAAGCTTATAATCTGTCTTCATAAACCAAAAAGCCAAAAATATTAGCTTAATTCTGTCTCTTTTTAAGTCCTTTTCTTAGCTTAATTTCTTAGTTAATCTTCTTAAGTTTAGCTTATTTGAGTTCCTTAAGTATTAGTCTTTATCTGTTTTAAGTTTTAGCGTATGTGTCCTAAATTTTAGCTTAAAATATGTCAAAAAGTCCTTTAAGTCCTGTTTTTAAGTCAATCTGTCTTCATGCTTGTAGGTGTTTATTAGCTTATATCATTTGCTTATTTCTAGTTTTTATAGGCTTTATGTAGTTAGGATAGTATCTTTTTTTAGCTTATTTGGATTCTTCCTTTAGCTTATTGAGACTTAAAAAGCAAAGCAGTTTAGCCAAATTTTCTTAAGTCTAGTAAGCTATAATATGTCATTTTGATAATGCTTATTTTAGCTTATTGATAAGTTCTAGTAAAAAGTCATTCATTAAAGTTACTTATTATTATAGCTTTTTCAAAAAGAAAATAAAAAAATGTTTCTAAAAATAAGGGTGTCACGGGACTCGACCCTGTGACCTACCCTTCACACACACAACACCTTTACCGGCGCGCCCTTGGGTCTTTTTCATACATCTCTTGCACAATTAAATACGTGTACACACTTTCAGTATTAAGCTTATTTGCTTATTCGAATTTCTCACAACTTATTGTCAACTGCTTATTCACCCGTTTTTCTTTACAAATCTTAGTAATAGTATCTAGTATTTTTATAAATTTTCTCAAAAACTAGGATTATGTTTAGTATTTTTAATTCAATTTTTAGTTTAATTTAGTTTGAAAAAATAGTTTTTATTAGTTTAAAAAACCAAAAAAAAAATTCTATATTTTAAAAATAAGTTTAAGTTATTTTAGCTTAGAAATTTGTATTTTGAATTTTTAGAATTTTAATTTGTCATTTTTAATTAATTATTTGGTTTAATTTAGGTATTAATTAGTTTTTAATTACTTTTAAATGCCATTAGGTTTTTAAATTGCCGTAGTTCTAGAATAGCTTGCCTTTATGTGCTTTCCCTTCGCGTTATTAGATTTAGAATTCAAATCCAAAACTTTTATGACAATCAAGCTCGATTCGCGACAAGAACGTGAATTTCCATTCTCCTCTCACCGAGGAGAACGATACCCGTGTTGACTACTCATTATTCTTTCCTAAGAATAATTTGTATGATACTTTGCTTATGTATATGTATTTTATTATATATATTATTAAGAGGGGTTTTCTACGAACATCAAAATGGCGCCGCTGCCGGGGAAAGGTGTAGCGATTTTTGCGGGATTGTTTGTATTCGAGCCTTGAAGATCCTTTCCCCGTGAAAGTTTTCATTTTATTTTATATAAAAAATACAAAAATATTCTACACTTCTATTCTTATTTTCTTTTATTTTAATATTGAAAATAACCGTTTGTTAATTGTCGTTTCGGCTCACCTTTAGTAAACAAACTAAAAGAGAGGTATAAGGAGGGTCGATCCAACGAACTTCGACCCGAAAGGAGAAGGTTTTTAAAAGCTTCGCGCTTACCCGCTCCTCCGCTTCTTTGTGCGTTTTCTAGAGAGCTACCGTACACATTTGACTTTCGGTTACCAAAAATATTTTTTCTTTCTTTCTTATTCTTATTATTTCTTTTCCTTATGTATTATTTGAAAAATCTATAAATATTCTTCTCTATCCTCTTATTCTCTTAACCTTCTTATCCGATAATTCTTCAAAATTTCTTGGTTTTCAAGATGCTCATGGTGTGGAGGTCCGTTTAATGGTGGAAATTATCGGCATTGTACCAGTGTGAGTTTCGGAGACGAGTTTGTCCGTAACCTCGGTCCCATTTCAAATGATGAAACACCCGATTTTTCCTACACACCTCCACAACCCTAAACATCTTCGCTCAACCAATTTCACTGTTTTCATTGTAAAGATCCATTAGAAGAAGGTGAACGTTGTCAACGGTGTACTTGCAAGTGGTGTGGATATGGTCTTAGAGAAGGATCTTGTTGGATTTGCCCTTCAAGAGATGAAAATTCATCCATTGATGCTCCTAACTCTTTCAATGATCTTCCAAACTTTTTCACCCACCCTCCACAACCCCAGTACGAGACATACTCGTGCGAGTTATGTAGAAATGATTCTCACCATGGTTATGATTGTCCACCACGGTTCCCGCTTGTCTATGAGTAGGAACCGAGCTACAATTAAAACTTTGGTGATAATTATTATCCACAAAATTCACTGAGTTTTCTACAACAATATCTTAATTGTGAAAAATGTGGGGGTCCTCATGAAGATTATCAATGTCAGCCGTGGCATCAAAATTACTCTGAGCTTAATGCTTGCTATGATTTTAATCCTTCTGGTTTTAATCAACCCCTGCAGTATTCCATCGATCATCAGCCTCAGATTATTCAAGAAGATCAAGAGTGGATAAGTAAATTAAATAATGAATTTATTGAAAGTGTACGATCTATGTTTGAGGAGTTTCGTGAACGACTGCAGGATGCTAATATGTAACTTATACTCACGAGCCATCGCGACGTATCAATTCTTTTTTTATGATGACGATGATTACGAGGAGAGTACTATTCCTTTCAATGAAATTGATTCTCGAATACATCCGTCTAATGCAATCACACCCGTTTTACCGACTTTGGAGCACAATGACTCTCTCATCATGGGGAATAAGGAACTTAGCACTATTCCTGAAAAGGAATCGGACGGGGTAATAAAGTCTTGTGTTGAGGACCTTGTTCCAATCCCAAGTGAGTCCGAGGATACATTCGGGAGTGATAGTGATTGTGATTTGCTTTTGAGTGATGATTTATATCCCATTAACGTTTCTGAGGAAAAATCTATAACTTTCTCTAACCCTCTTTTCGACTCAAATGACGATTTTACCTCTAGTGGTGCCTAGTCACTATCCGATGAGGATGTTCTGGAAGATAATGTTAAAATTTACTCGAACTCTCTTTTCTACGATGACGAATATATCTCTAGTGACGTAAATCCTCTTTTTGATGAAGTGTTAGAGAACATCGAGAGTAAGGACTCTTATGTTTCTAACCTTGATGAGCCGGCTTTGTTAGTCACACCTCTTTCCGATGCTAATAAGGATGAGTGTTCGACCCAGGAGGCGAAATTGATGAGATCAATGCTTTTCTAGATATTGATGTTTCTATGGATATTGAGAACGGTTATCATGATTCGGAGGGAGATATATTCTATCTTGAAAGTTTGCTTATAAATGACACTATCCCTAATCTCCCTCCCAAGGTATTTTTAGATCATGACCCAAGAAGTTTAAAGGATGAACTTGATATAGATGATTTGATGACCGAGGACAAAGTTTTCGACCCCGGGATTCATGAGAAAAATTTTTCTCCAACATATGTGAGCTTACCCTATAAGGATCCCCATTATCTTTCCCACACATATGTTATCCGAATTTTTCTTCCTTATTTCACCTATCCGGTTGATTTTTTTCTTCCTCTCTCCTCCGGGAGTGAGGATATCATTTTTAACCCCGGCATCTTCGCTTATAGTTTTTATTCCTTAGAGTCGGTGGCATATAAATGTCCGATAGAAGTTTTCTCTTCCACATGTTTCGTCCCTAATCTCACGATGATATGGGGAGAGTCAAGCTAGAGACTCACACAAAAATAAGCGCTTCGTGGGTGGCAACCCATGATTATCCCTAGTAGTAGTATATTAGTATAATTATTATTAATAAGTGTGATGTGAGGAGGCTCGCCTCATCCTTTCTCGTGTTTCGTGTTTTGTGTTTTATGTTCAGGATTACCCCGGATTTTAAAGACTCTTGTGCTCGTGGTTTTGTCCATCGTCCACTCGATCTTCAATCCTTAGCAAGCTTATATATGGGAATTCGATATCCTAGATCTTATTGATTAACGTTTATCTATTAGCATAATTCATAAACGGCTTTAGATTTACGTAGAGACCCCTTAATATTTGGATTATACCTTGAAATTAGTATGGGGGTTACAGTCTCACATTGAGGACAATGGTATAGTTTCTAGTATGGGGGGTCTTTCATTTGATCTTACTTGCATTGCTTGTCTTCAGTTAACCCGTTTTTGCCACCAAACAAATGTGAATTAAGCAAATTAAAAAAAAATCAAAAATAGATAGAGTGTTTTGAACGTAGTTTTTTGTCCTTTTTTTGAGCATAAATTTGACTTGATCGAGCATGTTTGCGTCCTACTTGCCCCTTAACTTATATAAATTTAAGCTTTTGCTAGTCTTTTATACAAGAAGCTTTAAAACGCGAATTCTAGCTTGAAAAATCCAAGAGTTTGCAAGTTTCCATAATAGACTTTAAATATGCAAAGCTTGTTTTTATTAGACTAAGCATTCGCGGATCTTTTTAGTAAAGATTTTAAATTTGCGAAGAACGAGAAATAATATAGTTTTATATAAGTTAGATGCTAGACGTGGAGTAGTTGGATCTCTTTAGAGCTCATAGAGGTTAATTGTGGCTTTTTGCTCCCATCAGCTTAATAAACGTTATATAATTATTGAATAAATAAAGTTTTTTTGGTTTTTGAGATTCTTAGTTTAAATCACTTCATAGAGATTCCTTCTGGTGAAAGTAAGGTACACGAGGTCGAAATAAGACTCCTGGACCATGGTCGGCTCGCATACCGATGTGGCAGTTGTTTAAAGGACCAGGAGGTTTAATAATGTTGCAATAATAATAATAATAATAATAATAATAATAATGTAATAAACCGAAGCCGAAATAAGACTTCTGGATCATGGTCGGCTCGCATACCGATGTGACTGTCGTTTAAAGGGTGGAGATAATAATAAAAACTGTGGGCTGATAAAAGTTTACTGTCTCTGGTCGGTTCGCTGCCGATGTGGCAGTCTTCAAAAGAAGGCCCATAGTAAGAATAATAAATCCGAGACTGATAAAAGTTTGTTGCATCTGGTCGGTTCGCTGCCGATGTTGCAACCTTCAAAAAGGTCGAGGATTTCCTGGTCAAAATAAGACTCCTGGACCATGGTCGGCTCGCATACTGATGTGGCAGTTGTTTAAAGGACCGAAAGGTTTAATAATGTTGCTATAATAATAATAAAGCCAAATTTTGACTTCGGGGTTATCTAAATAAAGCTTCCATCTCTAGACTTGTAGTCGAGTTGTTTCGGATGAAATAAAAAGGATAACCCCTAAATCATGCGAAATTAGAACCTTAATGTGGACCTTATTCTCACCATATCGTCTCTTTAGGAAAGGATTTCAATCTAACTATGGTCTAAACCGGGTTTACTTTATCAAAATAAGGACTTAATTTATTTGTCACTAATAATAATAATAAAAACTTTAGAAGATTTAGGAATAAGGGAACAGAAAGTAGCTATGCGTACACAATTAGCATTTATGAGTAGTGTTAGCATCTTAACTTGTATTTAACAATGATTTTGTTTTTAAGCTTGGTTTGGGGCGGGTGAAAAATCAAGGACGATGAATTTATCCTTTTAGTGTTTCTTGTTTTGTGATCCTTAAAGTTATAAATGTATGCATAAAAAAATGGTAAAACGAGGGCTTTTCAAACAGAGTGATTTTTTAATTCCCTTAGATGAACACTTAGCTACTTTTCGAGGTAATTAGTCTAAGGGGGTTGAAATTTTTGGTTTTCTAAGTGTTACTGATGGTAATTAGTCTAAGGGGGGTTGAAATTTTTCGTTTTTATGTGTGATATTATTGGTGAGGACACGACATAGCCTTTGTTATGAGGGATTTTTGATATGTGTTTTTTCTTCAATCACATATCAACTTTCCTATATTAAAACGAGCCTAAATGTATAAAAATCAAATAGAAAATACATTGTTTTGTATGTTTTGTCATTATATTGTGCAATAACGGATATTCAATATATAAAGGACAAAATTAAGAAAAATGGTACAAAACCCAAAGCACGTGAATGGAAGGAGAGTGAGTCTCTGAATGGTTCACAACATTTGACTGTTCAGAAGACGGCATAGCCTGCACAACTTGATTAGTCATATTATTAGTCATAAGTCCAAAAGCAAAATCCATTTAACCATTTATCCTATCCCTGGTCCATAATAAAAAGCCCAATATTCATACCCGGTCCAAATTCAAAATAATAAAAACCTTGGTCAACTATTACTGTTTATCTTCTCACCCTTCCCTCTCATTTTCACTTCTACAATAAACACGTAGGGCTAAACCAATTCACCCACACGCATCTCCTTCTAGAAGCTGACACCCCCTGACACCTCTTATAAAAACCTGACACGCTGGCAATTCAAAGGCCTATGATTGGATGATGGGACGTGTAAGAGATCCAAGGGTTGAAAAGGACAGATTGCGAGGTGGTTAACAATCAAAGGCCAAGATTAAAGCTCAAGGACGCTCCTCCTCACCTAGAAGCTTCCTCTCATTGCTATAAATAGAGGCTTAGATCACACAGATAGGACATGTAGTTTTTAATCTAGTGTAGTGTAGGAATAGTGTAGCTTAATTTTTAGCTTATTTGTCTTTTAAATTTTGTAATTTCCTTTTTAAAGCATTGTAAACCTTTCTTATTAATAAAGTTCAAGTTTCCTTTAAATTTCGTGTTTAACTTTTTTATAAATTTTGTTTAAATGTGTTGAGATAAGCTTGAATAAGCTCGTATTACCCTAATTAGCTTTTACCTCACTCAGTTAAGCTTTTGCAAAGCTTAACTGAGCTATACCTCTCAAATCACTTACATATCCTCAAAAAGTCATAAAAAGCTCATATTAAGGATGATAAGCCAGATTTGGATGGGCTTATGGGATTTACCAGCTTGTTTTCAACAAGCTGGAGCTTGTAGATAAGCTTTAAAGAGCAATTTAGATCTCTCTTTAGCTGGGATCAAGGTACCATCTCTTTTACTATCTTATAGCTTATTTCCTTATTAGCTTATTAAACTGCTTATTTCTACTTATTATCTGCTTATTTGTGCTTATCTTGTCTTATGTTAGCTTAATATGTCTACTTCTTAGTTTAAGTTTTATTTAAGTCTTCTCATTTATAAGCTAAAATAACTTAATAGTCATAACTTATTAATTAGTGCTTAATTCCCCCAAGTTTTTGCTTAATAGTTTTTAATAAGCTTAGTTATTAAACTCTTTTCAATAATTGAAGCTTATGTAGATCCGTTTAAGTTTTAAAATAGGTTATAAGGATTTAAAGGGGTGTTTGGCATAAGCAGTCTTAACATAAGTTAAGACTGCTTGGGTCATTTTTAGAGATTAAGGTAGATTTA
>BQNB010178617.1:0-12853 GCA_026074375.1 Tanacetum coccineum
CACTCCTTTGCAAAACTTTCCACTTTCTAGAAAATGAAGAACATAAAGAAGATATTCAATCTTCAAGTATTATTGAGTCACCACATTGTTGAGTCTCTCATTATTCTTCCACCATGAAAGAACTACCACCTCATTTTACATACCCACCTTTGTTCCTCAACATTGTCAACCAACAAAACACCAAACAAACATTTGAATTCCCAATCATCCACCTTTGTTTCGATAGGATCACATGCACGTCAATTGTTAGTGCAAATGATATATCAATCTTTTCTATCAACCTCTCGTCAACACGTTCCTTCTTTAGTATCGCTCATCCTTTCTCACTTCTCGGCTCTATGGAATCATTTTCATTCACATCCAAGAGCACATCGTCTCCATCCTCGTCTTATTTTTCTTTTTATCCTTTTAAAGTATATATATATATATATATATATATATATATATATATATATATATATATATATATATATATATATAAACATTTTTTGACATATTTCGCCAAGATATTAAATGTAAACGAATCTTATTCTCGTTTATTAAAAGTCGGTCTAATCTTTGTCCTTTTGACTTCATAAAAGAGCGTGCCAGTCCAGTATTATATGATACAGTTTTCAAACAATTGACACGTAAAGTAGTCAAATCAGTCTATATGCCTAAGATATATGGTAAAACCTATAAGACAACAAGAGATGATCTCGCTAATAAAATCGGGAATGATATGGAGGATAAGGACTGCACTTAAATAACTAAATTATGCTTTGAGTTCTAGAAAGCACAGTATGGACACTTTGAAACATATGTCTTGAGTCTTTTAATTATATCATTTAGATTGTTGATTTTAAAACAATGATTGCATGTGTCTAGCTTCTAACTTTCTCTTAAAGTGTCATACTTTAGAATACTAACGCTAAAAATGCATGTCTAGTCTCCCAATAATATCTTGCTATATATATATATATATATATATACTAACTTTGTTTTGTAGCACACATCTATATCTTGATTCCTAGGTGCCCCAAACAAGGGGGAGCTTACACCGAGGGGGAGCACTTGCAAACGCTCTACTCACTTAAATTGCATCAAACTTCTTTAGCATCGATGGTAATTTATTTAATCCATGGATCCGTTAGAGTAAATATACATGGAATGAGATTATCATGGGGACACAATGAGCAAGGGGGAGCTAGGAGATATGTGGGTAAATAGCATGGAGTTGGTTAAACTGTTATGATAGAAGACTTCACTGGGATGATGCAAGCCCACCTTTATAGGAAGATAGGATCAGGGATTGTCAAATACAATGAAGGGTTCATTCGTACTCCAAACACCTCACATCCTCTACTTCAAAGTCACCCTCAACCTTAAGGTCCTATTCTTATACCTTCAACTTATATATTTAAAGTACATTGGTCAATTAGAATCAAATACCTTTTATAAATATATATTAATATATAAATATAAATTACTTATATAAATATATAAATATAAGGGGGTAAGAATCAAAAAATCACAATTATAGTAAACCGGGAGTATGAATTCCCGGGTCGTTTCCCCAACGAGGAATGCAATTGAAAGCCGAGAGTCGTTTTGAGAATCGATGCTTGAATGGAACAAGATTGATATTGGTTATCTAAAACTACGGGAAAATTAAGGCAAAAACTTAAAAACACTTAAGGTAAGACACATTTTAACTAAAAACGCAAAACGGGAATCCTAAACGGGACCTAAAAACCCTAAATTATCAATTTTAAGTCCTAAATTGATTTTTTGGTTTTTATAAGTCTTAATTAACTTAAAAGCCAGGACAAAGAAAACTAGACTAAAAACGAAGGTGATTAGGGCTTGAAAACACTAAAAACGTGAACGGGATTCAATCCCGTTCTTTAAAAAATAAAATTTTGCAATTTTAACCCTACGAAAGCAAATCTAATTTTCCTAGGTTCTAAATGTTAAAAGAAAATTTTCTAAAAAAGAATTATATTTTTTTGACTTTTTTATAATTTTTTATGAATTAAAAACGATTTTAATGAAATTAAATGTTTAAAAATACTAAACTATTTATAAAAATTCTGAAAAAATTAGCAAAAGTAGATTGAACAATGTAGAATCTAGGAAAAATAAACTTGGAAACACAGCTTATCAAATAAGCTGTTAAATAAGCTAAAAACGCCTAATAAGCTAAAAGGCCTAAAACGTCTATAAAAGATTAATGTTGCAAAGTTAAACCGAAAAAGTCCCAAGGGCGAGTTGGTAGTGCGTGTGGTGTGTAAAACGTTTGGGTGTAGGGTTGAGGTCCCGGGTTCGAGCCTTGCTCACCCGGGGCTTCCCCTACTCCCAAATGTTTTTGCCAATTCCATTTTTTACAACTTTTTAGAGGGATGGAAAATAAGCAACTTTTACAAAGCAACTTTTTTTATAAACCAAAAATAAGCACGAAATAAGCTGTTAAAAGTGACAGAATAAGCTAAACTCTACTAAGCCATAATATGCTAACTGTTTGGGCTTTTTTACACTATTAAGCTAAAAGAAGGGCTAATAAGCTGAAAATAACTAAAAGGCTATACCTAATAAGCATAAACAAACAAAAATAAGCAAAAAGTTTAAGCTAAATTAAGCTAAAAAGGACAGAAATCTTAAAAAGCTATAACACTTAAATTTTTTTAAAGCTAAACTGCAAATGAGCTAAAATAAGCTCTAAACTAAAGGAAAATAAGCTAAAGGGGACTTATACTAACCTAATAAGCTATACTAACCTAGAATAAGCAAATGAAATAAGCAAATAAGCTTAAATAAGCAAAGGAGCTTGTTATGTTTTTTTTAACATTTGAAAAGCTTGAATACATTCATCGAAGAAGATGAACGGAGTATTCTTCTCAAGAAGATGAGTCATCGGCCGGGAAATTTTGGAAAAATCCTTAGTGAACCGTCTGTAGAAACCGGCATGACCGAGAAAACTCTAAACACCCTTTACGGTGGTGGGATGAGGTAACTTCGCAATCACATCGACTTTGGCCTTATCGACCTCAATCCCATTTTTGGAAATCTTATGGCCAAGGACAATGCCTTCCTTTAAACCATAAACGATTCTTTCCCATTTCAGAACAAGATTGGGTCTTGCAACTTTGAAGCATCTTGTCTACGACGAGAGATTTGCGTGGTGGGGGGGGGGAGAAAGCTCAGATCTCTAAGTAGATGACAGGCTTTAGTTTTACGTCCTGATTTGACTATGGCGTATAAATGCGTTCTTTTATGTACCGTTGTCGGTACTGACATGGTTACAGAATGCGAGTCGAAGGCAATTTCTGAATGAATTCCTGATTGGTGAAATTCACACTTGTAAAATATTATATTTAGAATATACTATAAAAAATATAGAAAATATTATATAAGTCTAAAAATCAACAGATCATACTGCTACCGAGAAGTAGTTATAGAGTGTTCCCGGGTCGTTATCCCCAACGAGGCTTGTGGAATGGAAATCGATACAATCGAATTTTACAGTTTGAAGTAGGAATTCGTGTGGGAAGTTGAAAAGTCAAATTAGATAATAACGAAACTAAAACCGTTTAAAGAAAAACCTAGAATTATGAAATTAAACTAGAAAAGAGATGCCTCGAATCTCCGGAACAAAAGGGGGGAAAAAACCTAGAATCTTAAAAAACACTACGAAGAAATTTTTACTATTAAACACTTAGGGATCAAATAAACGAAGAATGAAAAGACTAGACCGAAACGGAGTTCGTTGGAATCCCAAAATACGAGTCAAGACAAAACCGCCCCCCCCCCAAACCCCCCGGAACCGTTCTTTAAAAGATGAAAAGTTGTAAAAATGACCCTACGCAAAATTTTATATTTTTCCTACAAACTAGATGATAAAAGAAAATTTTCTAAAAAAGCAAAATATTTTTTTGATAATTTTCGTATTTTTTATGAATTAATTAAACTTTAAACTAAATTAAATCATAAAAAATATTAAATGACTTCGAAAAATTCTGAAAAATTTACAAAAAATACTAGACTTTATATAGTTCCTACGAAAAATAAGAAACAAAAATAAGCTCAACAAATAAGCCCCGAATAAGCTTATACAGCTTATTAGCTGTTTTGGGAACAAATGTACATAAGTACAATTGCCCTTGAGTCTTTAACGAAAAAGACCCAAGGGCGCAGTGGTTTAGAGATGTGTGTTGGTAAAGGGGTATGTATGCTTGGTCCCGGGTGAGTCTTCTCCCCGGGCCAAGTGTCTTCCCCTTTTTCTTTTTTTTCGAAAACTCAAAGAAGCAAAGTTGTTAAGCTCGTGGGGCTTAACAACTTTGTCTTCTACAACTTTTGCTTAAAAATAAGCTTAAACTTGACAGCAAGCTTAAAAGGCTTATAAGCAAAAATGAGCTAAGTCCTTTTGGACTTAGGGAACACGCTCGATCGGGTCAAAATTTATTCTTATTCTACCCAGTAAGAAAGTCAAAATTGTGACAAAACACTTATTTTATTTTTTTTAAATTTTTAAAATTTTATTTTTTTTGAAATTTTAGTGGTAAAAACGGGATTACGCGAAAATAACAGCTGTAGGCATAATCAAATCGATAGATCCCCCCCCCCATACTAGAATTAAACATTTTCCTCAATGTTTTAAGAAGGGTCTCTACGTACATCCTAAGCCGTTTATTAGTATGCTTAAAGATAAACGTTAGTCGATAAGATTAGGATATTGAATTTCCCAAATGAAGTTGAGGATTTGAAGCTCTTGTGATCGAAGGACAAAACCACGAGAACGAGAGGCTTTAAAAATCCGGGACAATCCTGGACAATCATAAAAACACAAGCAAACGAGAATGGAAAGAGGCACACCTCTCACAACAAAAAATACTTATTCATTACTACATAATATAACTAAGGATAAGCATGGGGTGCCTCTCACGAAGCGCTTGTTTAGGGTCACTAAGCTTGACCCAATCCCCGAATTTATTTGTCCTTGGGGAAGGTTTGGAGATCCAGAATAACCATTTGAGGTACGTCCCCTCCAAAGTAGTGCTTAATTCGATAACCGTTCACCTTGAAGTTCGGCCCGGAGTTTTGGGATAACTCAAAGGTGCCATATGGAAAGACTTAGGTAATGGTGAACGGTCTGGACCAAAGGGATTTCAACTTGCCCGAGAACATCTTCAATCGAGAGTTAAAGAGGAGGACTTGATCACCGACGTTGAAAAGGCGGTTTTTGATCTTTGAGTCATTGAACCTCTTTGTTTTCTCTTTATAGATCAAAGAGTTCTCATAGGCATGATCACGAAGTTCATTTAGTTCATTGAGTTGAAATTTATGGTGATCACCCGCTGTCTCAAGGTCAAAGTTTGCATGCTTCAAGGCCAGTAGGCTTTGTGCTCGAGCTCGATCGGTAGATGACATGCCTTTTCGTACACGAGCTTGTATGGAGTACACCCGATGGGTGTTTTGTAAGCTGTACGGAAGGCCCAAAGTGCATCATCTAGTTTATCCGACCAAGAGGCACGATTTTCACCCACGGTCCTTTCAAGAATTCGTTTCAAGCCACGATTGGATACCTCAACTTGCCCACTTGTTTGTGGGTGATATGCGGTGGAGAGACGGTAAGTAACTCCATATTTAAGCATGACCTTTGCAAACTGGACATTGCAAAAATGGGTTCCGCGATCACTTATGATAGCACGAGGGGCACCGAATCGAGCGAAGAGAGATTTAAGAAATTTGAAAACAACTCGGGCGTCGTTACTGGGGAGTGCTTTTACTTTAACTCATTTTTACAAATAGTCGACAGCCACGAGTATATACTTGTTCCCTCGTGAAGACGGGAACGGCCCCATGAAATCGATGCCCCACACGTCAAAGATTTCGCAAACTTGGATGGAATTTTGAGGCATTTCATCACACTGTGAAATTTTTCCTTGACGTTGACAAGGATCACATCAGGTGACCAAGTCATGGGCATCTTTGTAAATCGTGGACCAATAAAATCCTGAGTCAAAAACCTTCTTGGCGGTGTAGTTGGCACCGTAATGTCCCCCGGTGGGTCCACTATGGCAAGCTGTGAGGATGTTAACAGTTTCTTGGCCTGCAACACACCGCCGGATCATTTGATCTGCACATATTTTGAACAAATAGGGGTCGTCCCAAAAGTAGTGTTTAACATCCTTGAAAAACTTGTTCTTTTGTTGGGACGACATCCCTTTAACAATGAAATTCCCCGCGTGGTAATTTGCATAATCGACAAACTACAGGTACTTGAGTCACCACGAGAAGTCACCATATTAAGTGTCTCGAGAGGGAACTTTTCATTCACATATTTTGGGTCGAGCACATTTTCATATGGATTTTCTAATCGGGAATGATAATCGGCCGCGAGATCCCGGCTCCTTTTGTGTCAACTACGTTGAAATCGAACTCTTGAAGGAGGAGAACCCATCGGAGCAATCTCGCCTTGGAATCTTTTTTAGCAAAGAGATATTTTAGGCAGAGTGATCCGTATACACTATGCTTTTGTTTAAGACGAGGTAAGATCAGAATTTTTCGAAGGTATACACCATGGCTAACATTTGTTTCTCCGTCGTGGTGTAATGCGATTCCGCCTCGTTCATTGTTTTGCTAGCATAGTGTATAGGCCTAAAGTGTTTTTCATGACGTTGCCCCAAGACTGCACCTATGGCAAAGTCGCTTGCATCGCACATAAGCTCAAAGGGCAAATCCCAGTCTGGGCAATCAAGATTGGAGCTTTGGTAAGTTTTTTCTTTAACGTTTCAAAAGCTTGAATGCATTTATTAGAGAAGATGAACGGAGTATTCTTCTCAAGAAGATGAGTCATCGATCGGGAAATTTTGGAAAAATCCTTAATGAACCGTCGGTAGAAACCGGCATGACCGAGAAAACTCTGAACACCCTTAACGGTGGTGGGATGAGGTAACTTAGCAATCACATCGATTTTGGCTTTATCAACCTCAATCCCTTTTTGGAAATCTTATGGCCAAGGACACTGCCTTCCTTAACCATGAAATGACTCTTCTCCCAATTTAGACAAAGATTGGTGTCTTCACACCTTTAAACCATCTTGTCTACACGAGAGAGGCAATTTTCGAATGAATTCCTAAAGACCAAAAAGTCGTCCATGAAGACTTCCATCATTTTTTTGATCATATCATGAAAGATAGCCATCATACACCTTTGGAACGTGCTCGGTGCATTGCATAAGCCAAAAGGCATGCGACAGTAGGCGAACATTCCATAAGGACACGTGAATGTTGTCTTTTTTTGATCATGAGGGTCGATGGGAATTTGAAAGTAACCCGAGAAACCATCGAGAAAACAATAGTACTCATTTCCCGCTAATCCCTCGAGCATTTGATCCATAAACGATAGTGGAAAGTGGTCTTTATGGGTGCCTTCATTTAACTTTTGGTAGTCAATGCATAAACGCCAACCCGTAACTAATCGAGTCGGGATCAACTCATTTTCAACAACGGTAAAGCCACCTTTTTTTGGTACGCAATGTATGGGGCTTACCCAAGGACTATCCGAGATCGGGTAAATTAATCCACTGTCAAGAAGTTTTTTAACCTCCTTTTTGATGACATCGTAGATCTTTGGATTCTCCCGTCTTTGGTGTTGAACCGCCAGTTTAAGAATCTTGTGAGTGCAAAATTCCGGGTTAATACCCTTGATGTCAGAGAGTTTCCAAGCGATGGCTCGCTTATGTAACTTTAAAACCTTTATGAGAGTGGCTTTTTCCTCGACGCTCAAGTCTTTAGCAATTATGACGGGCAACTTGTTGTCACCTTCCAAAAATGCGTATTCGAGATGAGGAGGTAAGTCCTTGAGTTCGACTTCGGGAGGTTCATCAATTGAAGATTTATCAGTTTTAGCTTCACAAACTTTTAGTTCTTTTTGAATTTCAGGAAAATAGTTTCCTTAAGTGGGAGGGGGTAATGATGGATCATCATTGAGAAATGATTCAAGAAGAAGAATATCCCCTTACGGGTCATAATAAGAGTCATCAACTATCGGTGAAGTTGGATCATCTTCAAGAGCGAGGAAAGCATCGACTTCCTCAAGAAGAAATTCACTATCCCCGAAGGGAGTGAGAGTCAGAGAAGAGGTAGAATCGATCGGGTCATAATAAGGAGTGGGATTTCCACTCGCGATCATATCGAAGAAACCGAGAACTTCTTGAGAATACTCCTCACAAGCCATTTCAATGACGTCGATTTGGTTCGCCGTCATATCATCGTAATTATAGGAGTATCTCGAAGTTTGGTCGAGATTGAATGTTATGGCTTCTTTTCCAACCCAAAGAGTTAATTCTCCTTCGTACATATCAATCAAAGTACGTCCGGTCTTTAAGAAGGATCTCCCAAGAATTAGAGGGAGTCGGGGATCGGCATCAAAGTCTACGACTACAAAGTCGGCCGGGAATTTAAACTTTCCTACTTTTAGGTAGACATCTTCGGCGATACCGATCGGTTGGGTAATCGAACGGGTCGCAAGTTTAAGAGTCATACAAGTAGGAGTGAGCTCCGGAAGAGAAAGCTTTTTCCACACGGATAATGGCATGAGATTTATGCTAGCGCCAAGATTGGCCAAGGCTAAGCATTTATCCATTCCAGGAAAATCACACGGTATTAGAAATTTGCCGGGGTCTTTATGTTTTTTGGGTAACTTGTTGAGGATAACCTCCGAACAATGCTCATTTAAAGGAGTTCTAGCCATTTTACTTAATTTTTATTTGTTTCTAATTAAAGCTTTAAGAATCGAGGCAAATTTTGGCATAAGAATCAAAGCATCCGTGAGGCTAATTTCGAAACTCAAATCTTTTAAGATTTCATAGAATTTCTCAATTTGGTCATTAGCTTTTTCACGGCGCCTTTCATCATTACATCTCGAAGGATATGGAATTGACGATTTCAAGTTAGGCATCGGAGCACTAATGGGAGTAACAGCGGGCTCAGAATTTGGTACTTGAGATTGATCTTAGACAATCGGAGGTTGGACGTCTTTAGTACTTCTGTTATTAGTAGGAGGCACCATGTCCTTTGTCACCTCGGATTCACGTTCTACTACTTTAGGAGGAGAAGAAGTAGCAGGAATCGTGGGTCCTTGATAAGCAACACCGCTTCGGGTGGTTATACCTTTCAAATCTACCTTCGGGTTAGTAATGGTATTACTAGGGAGTGTCCCTGAACTTGAAGTAGAAGCGGTATTGGAATTCATGAACTTGGTAAGCAAATTGGTTAAATTGGTCATTTGATTTTGCATGTTTTAGTTTTGGCCTTGCATGTTTCTCATCACTGCATCATTAGCCTTGACGTAGCTTTCAAAATTGGTCTTTATCATACCTTGTGTTTGAGGAGCCGGAGCTTGGTAAGGTGGAGCTTGGTGAACCGGGGGTTGATTAATCGGAGGTCGATAAATTTGGCTTTGGTTGTAATTAGTCCCCCGGTTTTGGTTATTTCCTTGGTTTTATTGAACGGGAGGAAAACCAAGAGGTCGAATTTGATTAGCAATCGGGGCTCGGTAATCGGTATTTCCTTGATTGAAATTAGTTGCGGCTGCTTGGGAGACATATTCTTGAATATTGTCACGATAAACATTGCCATCGGTGGCGGGACAATTTCAGTAAGAATAAGTATCACCACAAGTAACATAACTTTCCTCGACCGCTTTTACGGGAGCGGGAGCTTGGGTTTGGTTTTTCTTATCAAGAAGTAAAGCTTTTACCATATCTTTAAGTTTGGCAACATCGGGAGAAATACCGGGGGTGGAGGTGCTCGAACTCACTTTGGAAACAACCGGTTTATTACGTGAATTACGAACTTTAGATTTTCTTTAAATGATTCTTAGGCAATCACGAGGCATTTTATCCAAAAAGTTACCACCCGTGGCGGAATTCAACGAATTTTGATCATTAGAGTTCAAAGCATTATAGAAAGTATCGAGTTGATGTAACTTCGAAAATCCATGATGTGGGCATGCCCGAAGAAGATCATTGAATCGGTCCCATGCCTCGTAGAAAGTTTAACTCAAAAATAAGCACTCAAAAAGCTAATGAAAAAAACTGTTTTCAAAAATATAAGGACCAAGAAAACTAATTTTTACTTATAAGCTTGCACACAACTCATTTTAAGCTCAAATTTGAAAACAAAAACTGTCCTAGAAAGCTAATGATGTATAGAATCTAAATCTAAAAAACTATTTAAGCTAAAATCACTATAAGCTATCTAAATTAGATGATCTAAGAGGCTAACTCAAAAATAAGCACTAAAAGCTTAAAAACAACTTAAGCTAAAATGCTCAATAAGCTAAAACAGACCCTAAGCTTTTGGAATCTTATCAACCTACTAGCATTCTATGAATCCAAACCATAAAAACACCTCCTAAAAGCTAGAAAACTAAATTGAAAAGCTAAATATTAGTTACTACTGTTTTTGGACTTTTAAAGGATTTTTTTTTAAAACTTTAAAAGCTAATGTACCCTAGTAATTAAGCTAGAAATTGAAAATTAACTTTTAAACTAACTAGTCCTATATCTAAACTATGAGCCTACTTAATTTTAAAACTTAAAACTTATTTAAACTAGCTTAAATGCAAATGAAAAGGAAAACAGTAGTACTGCTGATGCAATTGACCAAAGGAACAAAACCAATTTGCAGGTTACCTTTAAAGGTGAACCTGCATTAGACACTCAAAGAGAGTGTGTCAAAACACTAATCAAGCAAAAACCAGGCCTATGAAGACTTGGATAAATTTTTAACAAGCTAAGAAACATGAAAAAGTCCCCTAGTGCAGGAACAAAGAGTTAAGCCTCCAAATGATATTAAGCTTAAACTAATCCTTCAAACCTGCTCAAAACCTAATCAAATTTGAAAATTAAACTAACCAAAATAAATTGCACAATCCAGTTTGACTTTAAGAGGTCAAACTGAATTAATCCAAACACCCCTTTATACTAGACATATTCAACTTTAGCTTTCTACTATGAAATCTAATTAACAACTTTCAATTACCAGATAATAAACAATCATAAACTAACCTATTAGACTTATTTTAACTACTATTTAAGCTAGTAACAAAGATCTTATGAATTAACCTAATATTTTTGGTATTTTATTGATTTATAAGACTAAATGAAACAATATTAAACCTAAACTACAAAAGCTGAAAATATATGACTAAACATGATTAATAAGCACAATGAAGCAGATATAAGATCAAATAAGCAACTAGATAAGCATATTATAAGAAGATAAGCAAATTGATTGGGTATCCTTTACCACATATATAAATATAAATAAATATATAAACATATATAACAAATAGGATAATATCAATAATAGTAGTATAGTATTACCGGAAGTATGGGTCTCTCACTTCGGTATCCATAAAGTTTAAAACCGGTCTCGGGTCGTTCTTCCCAACGAGGTGTGAATTTGAAAATCAAGAGTCGGTTTAAATATCAATGCTTGAATGGAAAAGATATGGGGTTGAGTTTCTAAAACTACTAATAATATGCAAAAACGAATAAAAGAAAACCCTAAACAAAAGCAATTTAAGAAAAACACGAAAACGGGAATTTAAACCTAAAACTACGGGAAAGCATAAAAAGGCAAATGATTAACTTAAAGTTCTACGGGAAGCATAAATAAGGCATAAGAATGAAATCCTAAGTCTATGGGAACATGAAATTAAGGTAATTAGGCTTAAATCACAAAAACGAGAACGGAAATTAAAAACGAACGCGACTAAAAACCTAAAATATGAAAAATTAATCCTAAAGTGAATTTTTTTACTTTTAATAAGCTATAAGTGACTAAAAAAAAGAATAAAAAAAACTAGACTGAAAACGGAGTTGATTTGAGTTAAAAACGAAAAGAAACGAGAACGGGATCAAATCCCGTTCTTTAAAAATTGATTTTTTACAAAAATGACCCTACGAAAGCACTAATATTTTTCCTAGAAACTATGTGGTAAAAGAAAATTTTAAAAAAAAGATTTATATTTTTCTGACTATTATTTTATTTTTTATGAATTTTTTAATTTTTTAATCTAAATAAATTATAAAAAATACTAAACGTTTATATAAAAATATGAAAAAATTACAAAAATTAGCTAAGGTTAATTAGAATCTATGAAAAATAAAAAGGGGAACACAGCTTATCTCAATAAGCTATTAAAAATCAAAACAGCTTATAAGGCTTATTGGGCCAAAATGGCCTTATATAATTAATGGTGCAAACATCTACCGGATGAGCTAATGTAGCACAGCGGTAGAGGTGTATGATATAAAGGTTTAGAAGGGTTGAGGTAAGGGGTTCGAGCCCTGCTCACCCCTTACTTCCCCATCTTGCCTTTTCATTCTTTTTCAAACTTATTAAACACATAAAGGAGAACATTTTTTAAAACTACAACTATTTTTGAAACTTAACAAATAAGCTGAAAATTAAGCATAAGGATGGCAGAATTAACTTTTTAAGCTAAAGGCTCATTAAGCTAAACTAACTGTTGGGCTCTTTAAACTAAATAAGCTAATGAAAAATGGGAATAAGCTAGCACAGGCTATAAGCTATACCTAGTTAACACTAGAGAACATAAATAAGTAAAGAAAATAAGCTACACTAAGCTTATTATGACAGAATTCCTAAATAGGCTTATAAACTAAAAAGTTCTTAAATTAAAATGCAACTAAGCTCAATAAGCTTAAACCAAAACTAAATGAGCTAATATTGGTTAAAACTAACTTAATAAGCAAATGTAAACCTGAAATAAGCAATGATATAAGCTGGAAAAACTACAAAAGGCAAATAAGCTATAAGCTAAAAACTGGCAGACCAAA
>BQNB010178618.1:0-12853 GCA_026074375.1 Tanacetum coccineum
GAGGAAAACGTAAAAAATGGACAAAAACGTAAGAAATCGTACGAAAATGTAAAAAAACAGACGAAAACGTAAAAAGGCAGATGAAAACGTAAGAAATTGAACGAAAACGTAAAAAAAGACGAAAACGTAAGTAATCGGACGAAAACGTAAAAAAAGGGCAAAAACTTAAGAAATTTGACGAAAACGTAAAAAACGGACGAAAACCTAAAAACGGATGAAATCGTAAGAAATCGGACGAAAACATAAAAAAACAGACGAAAACGTAAAAAAGACGAAAACATAAAAAAACAGACGAAAAACGTAAAAAACAGACGAAAACGTAAAAAAGGGCGAAAACGTAAGAAATATGACGAAAACGTAAAAAAAGGACGAAAACGTAAGAAATTTGACGAAAACGTAATGTTAATTGAGATTTATATATGTTCGGTAATGTTAATTTCGAGTATATTACAAATTAAATATGTGCTTATGATTGTAGTTAGTTTTTATTAATTTCATTTGTATTTTATTTTTATTGTTTTTATAATCGTATACAAAGAGCTAATATGAAAAAAATATTAAATATGAAAAGAAAAATGTGTGAAAATAGATCCATCTAAACATCTTTTCATTTTTTAAAAAGAAAAATACAACTCTTATTTAAACAGGTTTTCAAAATTCTCAACTCTTCTCTAGAGAAGAAAAACCATCTCCTTCTCTAGAAATTTAGAAACAGAAAAACATGAAAAAAATTCCACAACTAAACACCACCTAAGGTTTTTAAGCCGAAAAATTTAAAATCAAGATTTTGACCTTTATAAAGCTAATGAACCCAAATGACACAAAATAAAAGATTTTTCTATGAATCTAAGCACACACACCTATATCCAAGGATACTAGATCAAAGCTACCTATGTAGATGATCTTGTTAGTGTAGAATTTAAGCTTAGAAAACAAGAAAAAAATCAAAAAAATAAAATACGAATGGTATTAGGAAAACTACACGAACCAAGACATACACAATATCTAAACACACCACTCCATGGCTCTTAATACCAATTGAATAATATGAGTAATCTTTAACAACAAGAACTAGAGAGAGAAAGTGGGAAGGAAGGAGGTATTTCTAGTGAGAGAAAGTAAAGAAAAAGAAATGCATTAAGTGTGTGAGAAAATGAACCAACCAACCAACCACCTCTCCAAGGCATGGAGAAGTGTTTATATACTTACAAGGGGCGGATGGGCCTTGGCTTGATGGGCTTATCCATGGGCCTTGGTCTAACTACCTATGTAAGTTTCCAAAAATTACTTAACGAGCTAACGACTGTTATCTATGGAAGTGACCGACACTTTCGTGTTCCTAACAACATTAATTGTTTGTTATCTAACATCTTGTCATCACTAATTCAGAATTTATCATGGCACTACCACAAAGACAAGTTGATGTTCATCAAGACAAATTGTGTCCACCCAACAAACGATATGCACTCATGGATGCTAACAAGAAGATCGATCTTGATAATCCGTTGTATCCGAATGAAAGCAAAATCATGGCAAACATCATTCAGAACCATCCACTCAGATTCAGCATTGCTGCTTCTTCATCAGTGCCATGGATCTACTTGGGGCAGTTCTGGCATACTTTGCAAAAAGATGGATCAAAGTATAGGCTTGAGTTTGTGCTTGATCGAAAAGAGATCACAATGACTCTTAATGATTTCAGAAGAATCTTTTATCTGCCTCAAGCTACCGATAACAATCATGAACGATTTGTTGCTGCTCCAAAGTTTTCAGAAATGGTTCCATTCTTTCTGAATACTCTCGGTTTTACTCTGGAGTTAAGATCACCATCCAACTTCAAGACGACAAGACTTGTACAACCATGGCAGACACTTGGCAAGATATTTGCTTGATGTCTTACTACGCGAGTCAATAGTCATGATCAACTGCCTTTGCAGATTATGCAGATGTTATATTGTTTTGTTAACAATATACATGTAGATTATGCTGAGTTACTTTGGGAAGGATTGCATTATGCACTTGAACATCCATCAACACAAATTCCTTATCCAAGATTCACAAAACTCATTGTAGGACACTGCATGACTGTATTCCCTGAGATTTCTCGTAAAGCTCGTGATAAGTACCATAATTTGGAAGACGATGTGATGGTTAAGAACATATTCAATTCAGGGAAGCATAAGGACGGTGTTGGAATGAAGATTCCAAGTTGGATGATCATGGATGAGATGAAGCTCACGGATCATTATCGGATGTATGTTGTGGTGTTTGGGGTAGATGTTTCTACGACTCAGTCACAGCCGATTGAGTCTACCCAGGGAACGCATAGGACAATTAGCGCCTCTAGATCACCTAACCTTGAGACGGATGAAGGAGAATCAAGTGCTCTATGAAAGTCTACTATCATTAGACTTCGTATTCCTCAAAGACGATCAACTCGACTTACTCCACCAACACCAATCCCAACTATTATTGAGGCTGATGACATAATCTTACAAGATACAATTCAACTAAGCCTTGCTGAGCAGAAAAGTCGTGATGAGCTTGAAGTCAAACAAAATGAGGAAAAGTTAAAGAGCACTTGATGGCTAAGGAGATTGGGAAACTAGTTGAAGGAACAGAGAACGTAGAAGAAAATGTTGAGGTTGATAGTTCCACCCTTAGGAAAAATGATAATCCAATTGATCCCGGCACTAGGTTAGAGCCTAAGAGTGATAAGGAAAGTTCGGAGGTACTGCTGCTGAACAGCCCGTAAATGTTAATGAAGAAGAGGAAGAGTCATCAGAGGATGATTATGGTTGGAAACGATAAGGAGAAAGTGAAGCATTGTAGATGAGGTCTAGGAGTAACCATCCCCCACAATAAAATAAGATCCCCTAGGATTCATATCTTCTATCATATCTTATGATACGAGAAAACTCCAAGAATTGACTGAAAAACTGATTCCTAAGAGCCTTCATGTCAACACATCATCATCTTCACCAAAATACAACATAACTGCTACAAACCGACTCTTATCTTTGTTCAAACCCAAGACTGGCCGTTTCAAACATTACAAAAGTTTCTTTTAAGAACTACAAGGATGATATGGTTATTTGTTTGGCCATCTCAAGACAAGATTCATGCCAAGGACGAAGTGTCACACCCCATCATAGGCGGAAATACAGAAATGCAACATAATGATCAATCATAACACAAGATACAAAATAAAGAAATACTAAGATGCATAAATGAAAAGTGTCATGATGACCATCAACCTTAATACAACCTTGAGTGATGTCCTAAATCAAGAACACAACACATAGTCGCCAATTATTACCATCATAAGCCCACACAGGGGTCCACACAATCTTAAACCTCAATCCTCAAGATAACCAAATCCACATCAAACATCAAATGCAAGACTTCTCAAACAAGATTCCTACAGGATTCTCTAAAAGTCTGCTTGCATGTGCACCCGACTCAAGCCACTCCAGCTTCTGCACAAGAACAACAATACCAATTATATCTGACCATGAGAGACAATCCTCAGTTACAACAGGATGACTTACCCATTTGGCTCGCACTCAAGTACAAGTTTGAAAGACTTCATGTGTCCGATACTCCTTGTAGACCTTCTGCCGTTCACCCAAGAGATCAGGACGATCCTCATAATGATGCTCATCCTGAGGGGAAGAATAGTGCAAAGAGGCAGAAGACATTTAAGCATGGAACCTTTGTGTTTAGAGAATCTTCATCTGGTCAAGACTATGAAAGTAAACCATGTCCATCAACGTCAGGTAATCAAGAACAATTAGATGACTTTGATTTTTGGACGGATTCTTATGCCACAGATGATGATGAGATTCCTACTCAGAAAGTGTCACAAGAACTTATGGATGAAATGTCACATACTGTTGATGAAGAAAAACTACGCAAAGTTGTTGATGAAATATTGAGGTACATGAAGCACTCAGGGTAGATGACATATACCACATTGATCAGATGCAAAACATTCGCAAAATCTTCTTTAAGAATATATTGAATGGGAAAGCAAAGGGAAAGAATATCTAGTCTCAGCCACATTTTTTCCCCCCCAAAAGGCCCACTCCAGTTGTTCAAGCTGCCAAAGAACCAAAACTCCTTCACTACTCTTGGTATACAAGTGTGGTAAAGAAGTTTAAATCCTTATGGCTCGATACAATGTGGAACATTGGTTAGAATCTACATGCAAAATCTTATATATCGAAAAAAAAAAGAGCCCGAAAGCCAAAGGATAGTAGTCTAGCTCAAATTAAAAGATTGTTCAAATCATCAAGACTTATTGGGAACTAGGAACATTGAGCACAGTAGTTTATAACAGACTTGTTTGCAGTAAAGAACAAATTGTAGCATAAGTGTCAACACAGGGTCATGATATACAAGAACCTCAATAAGAAATGATATTGAGGGGGATAACTATCGTGCTAATGTGTTAACAAACAAGGTAGACGACTATGTTGAGACTGGTTTGGTATGTCTTTGTCAGTCTTCATCATGAGTACAGTGATTCTGGTGGAAGAGTCAAGATTCTAACTAGGTGTGGAAAGCTATCAACAGAAGGTCAACCTTACTGCACCAACAATTACTTTCCCATGCACTGAGAATTACAAGGTGTTCTTTATTGTCTCTGAGCCTGTGTATGGCATTATATACAAGAATAGCAAGAAAGAAAAGAGAGTGATGAGACATCAATAGGTTCATAAGTTTTGTGATGCTACGTTAAAGAGAGTCTTGGAAGGGTTAAAGAGCTATAATAACGATGTAAAGCATGGGTATGTGATTCCGAGTCTAAGTAATGAAGATGCTGAATATCTGCAACTGTTTAAGGAAGAAACTAAAGAACGATTGAAGCATCATAATCAAATGAGATGGTGGGAAATGTACGTGAACAGAAGACCATTAGGATCAAGAAGGGAACGCCCAGAATAATTGACCCTTAGGGGGAGATTGTTAGGATTATAAAAGTGTCTATTATGATACTTTAAGTGGTTTTATCTATTATTAGTGTTTAGTCTTTAATTTATAAAGTAGCTTGTAATAAGGAGAAATATGCTAAAAGTGCAAAATAGCATATTATCTAAAGACTGGGGACTAGAATTGAAAAATTAGGAAAATAAAGGAAGGGAAGCCAACCTCCCTCTCCTATAAATAGCCACCTAATCATCATTAGGTGGTTAAGTTTGTAATCAATCAAATATTCATTCTTAAATTATAATTATCTCCGTATCTTTGAATGTCTATCCAGCTGGATACGGCATATGGTAGAAGAATGATACGCCGTATTAGGAATTGTTTGTACGTGTTTTCTTGTGAAGAGTTGGCACTGATATGTCGTATCTCTTTTTGTAGATACATCGTATTGGGAAGAATTAAGCAATCTTCAAATATCATCGTTTTAGCTTCAAAATATGCGCCTTTTAGCATGTCTTCACAAATCACTCCTTAATTACTGCAAATAACACTTTTAAGCAATTAAGTACAAATTCTTGCAATAATTATATAAAAGTGGGTAACTTATTCAGGATAAATGATGGTATAAATGTAACGTAATTTGATGTCATCAAACACCATTTTACTATAGGTATTGTTGACCTGACTTTGTTTACACGACGCCACGGGGGAGACATATTACTTGTTCAAGTATATGTCGATGACATCATTTTTTGGTCTACTAATCCAGATTTTTCAAAATGATTTGAAAATCTTATGAAAAATAATTTTGAAATGTCTATGATGGGTGAACTTAAGTTCTTTCTTGGACTTCAAGTTCATCAATCGCCCCGTGGCATATTCATTAGTCAGTTACAATACACAATTGAGCTTTTAAAGAAACATGGTATGGATGAATGTGTCTCCATGAGCACACCTATGGCCACTAAGAGAGTGGATTGTTATTTATAAGGCACTCCTACTGACCAAACGACTTATCATTGAATGATTGGAGGGGTCTTATATCTAACAGCCAATAGCCCAGATATTGCTTTTGCCACCTTTATTTGTGCTTGTTATCAAGCACGTCCTACGGTCAAACACCTCAAAGAGGTTAAGCGGATCTTTCGGTACCTAAGATAGTCTTATAACATGGGTCTATGGTATCTGAAGGATTTTGGATTTGAACTAATTGCCTATTCAGACGCAGACCATGCAGGATGTAAAGACGACTGTAAAAGCACATAAGGAGGCTTACAATTCTTAAGGAAAAGCTTATGAGCTGGAGTTCTAAAAAGCAAGATTGTACTACGATGTCTATAGCTGAAGATGAGTATGTATCATTGTTTGTGTGTTGTGCACAAGTCATCTGGATGCGTACACAATTACTGGACTATGGATACAAGTACAACAGAATACCGATGTATTGCGATTCAAAGAGCGCTATTGCTATTTCATGCAATCTGGTTCAGCATTCGCGTACAAAACACATAGACATCCGGTATCATTTTATTAAAGAACATGTTGAAAAGGGAATGGTGGAATTATACTTTGTCGGAACAGAATACCAACTTGCGGATCTATTTACTAAAGCTCTTCCCAAAGAACGCTTTGAGTACTTAGTTCATCGCATTGGTATGAGATGTATGACTCCAACACAGTTGGAAAGTCTGGCAAAGTTATCTTCTTGAAAAAGATCATACATCAAACTTGTAAATAAATTTTTCAAAAATAAAATAAAAATTGAAAAAAAAACCAAAAAGATTTTCTTGATGTTTTTCAAAAACAAAAATCAAATACAAAAATAAAAAATGTAAAAAGACAAAAACATAACTTAATCAAAATCACATGTCTTCTCATTACAATCAGATTCATGATTCGATATTTTTCTCACAATTGCTTTCATTGTCAATACTGGATCATGATCTGAGGGGGAGTTATTTTGATAACAAATGTGTTCTCATTGTCAAAACATGTGTTTTTGTAATTCCCATTCAGGTACATGACCTGCATTTTAATTTCACAATTGCTTTCAAAATCCAATAAAAACAATGATCTCTCGAATATTTGATAGTTTTTTATAAAATGGTATATTTTTTAAGGGGAGTTTTTTTATTATTTTGTGAAAATCTAGAATTTGGAAAAGGAAAAATTTTATTAACCGACTAACTGTGCAAAGGGATCATACTCCCTAGGGGGAGATTTTTTGAATATTTTGTAATAGAAAATCAATTTCAAAATCACAATGGCAAAAACTGTCAATTTTCAAAACAAAATACAGAAGAAAAAATCACAACAAGGACCGATAAGTTGTCCCAACTTCCAAACTCCAAAATTCAGCGGTATAAATAGAATATTTAAATTTCATTCATATTTTTTTTCTTATTCCGAAATTGTTGATACGAGAAAGAAGAAAAATCAAAACTTTGATTTTGAGTTCAAAACAATGATCCACAACTCTCTTCTCTTCTCAACTGTAAGTATGTTAAACGGAATAACAGGGTTTTGAAAGGCGGATTTACAATGGTGTTCTTGAGATGAATTTATATTCGATAAGTATTAGGGTTTCCCGAATTTGATTTATTATAAATGATAAATTTAGAATTAATAATGCTATTAATAAATTTGTTGTTTGTGTTGAGTTAATTATGAATTAAAAACAGAAAAAAACTCTAAAAATCTCAATACGAGAAAATAATATAAAATGAATATAAAAGAAAACATCCATAATGGTCAAAATGTAAGTCTTCATCAGTTGTTCGTAACATTGATATAATCTGACCTTTTTTGACTAAATCTTTAGACAAAAAAAAAAGTACTTAGTATGACATAAAAAAAATAAGAAGATGAGTTTGTTGAAATACTTGGTAACAAAATACATTTTCTACAAGCCAGACTTTAAAAAGACAAATTCATGAAGGCAAAAACCTAAAAAACGTCAAAATTCAGAAGTCCCAACTTGAAAGAAAGTCAACTTTTAATTTCGGAAGTGTCGAATTATGCTGCTAAACGCACAAAAATTTTTTGAGGGGTGCTTACTAGAATTTATTGAGAAATGAAAAGATATCAGAATATGTTGTCTAAAGCTCGAATGTCTGTAAATAACATGATTAGTATCTCAAGTGAGTTGAATTTCAAACGTTTTGTGAAAAAAGGAACCGACAAAAAGTTGAAATAGTGATCAAGATTTTGATGAATTAATATACTTTGTGTCAAATATGTCTAATTCTCTAATTGTTTAAGTGGTCTAATTCATGTTCGGTTATGATCATTTTTAGGCATTGATCAGATGAGAAGTGAGTGATTAGTGACCCATTCAGTTGTTGAATTAGAAGTGTTGTCACATTGTATAAGGTTCATTACAAGACAGGCAAAAATGAAGAATTTCAAATAACTAGGTGGATAATTCACTTTTCAATTATTTAATGGTCTAAGTCAGTCTGGTTTCGACCAATTCTTCAATGAACATAGTGAGGCGTGAGTGACTAAGTGACTTATTTCATTTAATGAATTGTTTACTAACTGATTCTATGATTAAAAAAACAAATGCTTTGTATCAAATGATTTTTTTGAAAACGTTCCTTCAAATTTTCTGTATTGATAAAAAATGTACTCTTTTACAAAAGGTTTTATGAAAAAAGAATGATATCTCTTTAATTCAAATATCAGTCTTATTCAAAATCATAGTGTATCTTCATCATTCTTAAAAGAGTATCATTTCACAAAGAATTTCTGGTGAGGATTTTCTAAACAGAAAGAGAGACAAAAACCATACGCGAAAAAGCAAATCTAAAGTGTGTTTGAAAAAGAATGCCAGAACACACAAAAAGAGAAATCAAAAGAAAAATGCGAATAAAGCGTATGGCATGTGCTAGAAAAAGCATATGAGAAACAAACTGATCAAAAATATGTTCAAAAAGAATTTCCTAAACATATAAAACAGACAGGGCGGAAAGAGACAAAAATATCACATAAATTGTTTGTTGTCTAACATCTTGTCATCAATCATTCAGAATTCATCATGGCACAACTACAAAGACAAGTTGATGTTCACCAAGACGAGTTGTGTCCACCCAACAAATGATATGCTCTCATGGATGCCAACAAAAAGATGGATCTTGACAATCCATTATGTCCAAATGAAAGTAGAATCTTGGCAAACATTCTTCAGAACCATCTACTCAAATTCAGCATTGGTGCTTCTTCATCAGTACCATGGATATACTTGGGGCAGTTCTGGCATACTTTGAAGGAAGATGGCTCAAAGTATAGGCTCAAGTTTGTGCTTGACAGGAAAGAGCTCACTATGACTCTTGATGATTTTAGGATAATATTCCAACTGCCTCAAGCCATAAACAACAATCATGAACACTTTGTTGCTGCACCAAAGTTTTCTGAGATGGTTTCGTTTTATATAAACAATCTTTGTTTTACACTGGAATTAAGATCGCCATCCAACTTTAAGACGACAGGACTCGTACAACCATGGCAAACACTTGGCAAGATATTTGCTCGATGTCCTACTACACGAGCTACTGGTTTTGATCAACCGCCTTTGCAGATCATGCAGATGTTGTATTTCTTTGTCAATAACATACATGTTGACTATGCTGACTTGCTTTAGGAAGGACTTCACTATTCACTCGAACATCCATCAACACTGATTCCTTATCCCAAATTCACAAAGCTTATAGTGAGTCACTACATGAATGCTTTCCTTGAGATCATCAGAAGAGCCATGATAAGTATCACAATTTGTGACGAAGTGATTATGATGTTAAGAACATGTTGTCATTCAAGGAAGCATAAAGGACAAAGTTGGGAAATGAAAATTCTATGTAGGATGATAACCGATTGAAATTAAGCTTATAGAGAACATCAGAGTAATGATTGGTGTTATGGGTAGATGTTCTCTAGACTCCGTGTCACAACCCTGTTGAGTCTCCCAGGTGAACGCATAGTGACAATTAGCTCCCGCTAGGTCACTAAACCCTGAGATTAAATTAAGAGAATCAAGTCTCTATGAAAGTCTATTGTTATTAGACTTCAGTTGCTATTCCTCAAAAATATCAACTCAACTTACTCCACCAACACCAATCCCAACTACTATTGAGGCTTATGACATAATCTTACAAGATACAATCCAACTAAGCCGTGCAGAGGCCAGAAAAGTCTAATGATTTTGAAGCAAAGCAAAATGTACAAAAAGTTAAGGAGCATTTGATTGCTGAGGAGATTGAGAAATTGGTAGAAGGAGCGAAGAATGTAGAAAATGTTGAGGATGATAGTTCTACTCTTAGGCAAGATGATACTCAAAATATTCTCGGCACTAGGTTAGAGCCCATGAGTAATAAGGAAAGTCCAGAGGTGGAGATAACTGCTGCTGAACAACATGTAAATGTTATTGACGAGGAGGAAAAGTTAGCAGAGGGTGATTACGAGTTGAGAAGAAGGGAAAAGGGGAAGCATGTTGAGGAGTCTAGGAGTACACCATCCCTCACAACAATTAGATACCCTAGGACTCAATCTACTCTTATATCTCCGAATACTGAGAAACTCCAAGAATTGACGGTCACTAATCCACCACCTTCATCTTCAACACCATCATCATCTTCACCAAAAATCAAACTATCTACTACAAACCGACTCTTATCTTTGTTTAAACCCAAGCCATGACGCTTCAAACGATAAAAGAGTTTATTTGATGAATTACAAGGACGCTATGGGTATTTGTTTCAACATCTAAAGACAAGGTTCATTCCGAGAAAGAAGTTTAATGTACTTGCTCAACACTTACAAGAAGTCATGGAGGAGTCGTTGCCTCAAATGGTAGATGATTGAGTCAAGGAGCTTACAAAGACACAAGTACTAGTATATGTTGCACATGGGCTCATATTGGAAAGGGGCTCATAATGGAAAGACAACAGAGTCAAGCGGATGTGGCCAAGATGATTGCAGATGCAATTCAGCAGGAACACAAGAATCTTTTATCTGAGATTTCTTCGCAGATTAATGATGCTATCTCTAACCACATTCCCTCGCAGGTTGATTCTTCGGTCAGGAATTATATGTCAGGTCATATTTTGCATGTGCACCTGACTCAAGCCACACCAACCTCTGTACAAGAACAACAACAACTCTATCTGACCATGAGAGACAATCCTCAGCTGCAACAGGATGACTTACCAATTTGGCTCGCTCTCAAGTATAAGTTTGAAAGACTTCATGTGGCTACTACTCCTTGTAGACCTTCTGCCGTTCGCCCAAGAGATCAGGACGATTCTCATGATGATGCTCATCCTGAGGGGGAGAATAGTGCAAAGAGGCAGAAGACATCTGAGCATGGAACCTTTGTGTTTGGAGAATCATCATCTGGTCAAGACTTTGAAAGTGAACCAGGTCCATCAACGTCAGGTAATCAAGAACAATTAGATGACTTTGATTTTTGGACGGATTCTTATGCCACAGATGATGATGAGATTCCTAATGAGAAAGTGTCACAAGAACTTGTGGATGAAATGTCACATACTGTTGATGAAGCAAAACTACGCAAAGTTGTTGATGAAATGTTGAGACAACGATGCACTTCAGGAGATGAGCATCAATACCACATTGATCAGATGCAAAACTTCTTGAAGAATGATATTGTGTGGGAAAGCAGGAAAGAAATCTTAGTCTCACAACATCCACAAAGGCCCACTCTAGTTGTTCAAAGCTGCCAAAGAGATCCTAAAGCTCCTGCACTATCTCTGGTTAATCAAGATCTATTGTACCTAAAGAAAGGAAGCTCAGGACCTGAGAAGATTGTGATGTCTCTTCATAAGTTTCCTGCAGTTATCTTTCCTGATGGGTAGACAAGTGTGTAAAGAATTTTAATCCATATGCTTGATACAATGTCGAACATTGGAAGAATCCGCATGCAAAGATCTTCTACATCAAGAAACAAAAAGAGCCCGAAAAGCCAAAGGAAGTAGTCTACTCAAATTCAAAGATTGTTCAAATCATCAAGACTTATTGGGAACTAGGACATGAGCACAAGTTTATAACAGAGATTGTTGCAAGAAGAGCAAATGGTAGCATAGTGTCAATCACAGAGTCAGATTACAAGAACCTCAACAAGAATGATATTGAGGATATGTATCTGCTAATTGTTAACAACAAGGTAGACGACTATGCTGAGACTGGTTTGTTGTGGTCATTGTCAGTCTTCATCAGGAGTACAGTGATCTGGGAAAGAGTACATGATTTCCAGCTAGGTGTGGAAAGCTATCAACAGAAGGTCAATCTTACTGCACCAACAATCACTTTCCTAGGCATTAAGAAGTTCAAGGTGTTCTCTATCATCTTTGAACCAGTGTATGGCATTATATACAAGTATAGTAAAAAAGAAAAGACAATGATGAGACATCAAGAGGTTCATAAGTTCTGTGATGCTACATTAAAAAGAGTCTTGGAAGGGTTAAAGAGTTATAATAACAATGTAAAGCATGGGTATGTGACTCCAAGTCTCAGTAATGAAGATGCTGAATACCTGAAACTGTTTGAAGAAGAGATTGAAAAACGGTTGAAGCATCGTGATCAAATGAGACGTTGTGAAAGGTACGTGAATGGAAGACCACTAGGATCAAGAAGGGAACGGCCAGAATAATCAAACCTTAGGGGGAGATTGTTAGGATCATAAAAGTGTCGATTATGATACTTTAAGTGGTTTTATTTATTTTTAGTGTTTAGTATTTATTTTTCATAATAGAAAGTATTTTGTAATAAGGAGTAATATGCTAAAAGTATAAAATAGCATATTATCCAAAGAATAGGGACTAAATAGCAAAATTAGGAAAATAAAGGAAGGGAAGCTCTCTTCCCTCTCCTATAAATAGCCACCTAATCACCATTAGGTGGTTAA
>BQNB010178619.1:0-12853 GCA_026074375.1 Tanacetum coccineum
GCAACCATTTCCTCGTTCAAACACAAGTGAAATTTTTCTAAGTCCGCATTGATTCTTCAAATTTCCTTCTATTGTGTTTTGAATGAAAGGATCGATGTTACCAAAATATGTTCTTTTGGTGATTGTTTGTTTGCAACGTTCCACTCCATCAAAAATCGTGTCAACACTCTTTTTAATCTTGAAAAGTTCTTTAGAGCTTTTACACTTTTGATCCCAAAGAATGGATTCATCCATTCGTTTTTCTAACAAAGTTGTTTGTTTACGAAGAGACTCTTTGGAAAATTCCTTATTAGAAGATGTATGAGTCATCTTTGACGTTTTTGGAAAATAGTGTTGTTCAGCCGACTTTTCCCGTCGTGGAACGAACAAATCATAAAGATTATTCAACTGATCATAATCAAACGGTCTGATTAAATTGCTTAGTTTTGATCGACCTTCTTTTTCAAGACGAATCATTTCGTCAGATTCAGGGGCTAACATTAACGCAAGATTATCATTATAACAACCTAAATCATACAGACGAGGATTCGCTCTTTGAGCTTTCTTGAGGAAATCAGGTTTTGCAAAACTCGTTTTACAATTACGATTAAGCATACTATATTCCTTGCGTTTGAACACTATTGGCCGGTTTTATATACAATATCATTCAAGAACCTTGACTTTGTTTTCTAAAGCAATTACTTTATCAATTCCTTGTCTTACACGATTTGTAAAGTCTAAAAAATTGCGCGTTTTTAGGATGTTAGGTCAGAAAAGTTTGTTTATATGAATGCTCCTTAGCCTCTAACCTGAGCAATAAGCTCAATAAGCTATATAGCCTATTTCTTTCTCCAAAAGCTTCCCAAAATCACAATTCAATGAGCCCATTTATGAACCAAATTCCAACTTAAAACATATTTAAGGAAACTTTTAACAGGCATTTAAACTTGAAGTTAAAGCTTATTAACAAGAATAAGCTCATATTAGTCCTTATGAGAGACTTATGAAAGTAAAAAACTTCTTAATTTCATAAAACTTAAAAATTACAAATGCATAAGAGAGGTTAACTTGAAAATACTTTAAACTACAATAAAACTTAATTAAAAACTGAATTAAAACTTAATTAAAACTTAATATGTTGCCACAATGGCTTACAAAGCTATTTATAGCCGAAAACTAAAGCTAGGTCTTCTTTTTCTTTTTCTTCTTGTTGTGCTTGTTTGTAGACACACAAAAACAGGTTGTAGGTTTGTTTGTGATAATGTTTAAAACTTTAATCTTGGCCCTTCAATCCTTCAAAATGACAATCTCTGTCTCGTCGAAATAGGTCTTGGGGGTGTGGGATTGCCAAGTTGGCACCTTTGTGGCTGGGAAAGGTAGTGGAGGAGGGGGAAATCGATTATCCATGGAGGTGTAGATTCCATGGGGTAAAACAACGGTGTAAACGACCCGTGATTTTTTGGGGGAAAAAGAAAGCGGAAAAAGTATGTTATAACAGAGGTGAGCAAAGTTTCAACCATTTGGCAAAAGATAGTCCCTCATAAGTAATTGTGTGTTTGCACATGTCGTCCCTGAGTGGTTAATAACTTTGGGGACTTGGCAAAACTAGTCCCCAGAAGTTTTATATTAACTCCTTGCAACCTTCTGCCTTAGTGTGAGTACAATTTAGGGGGGTTGGCAAGTTTTGCCCCCCTTTTTGTCACTTGAGGATATGAGCAAAAACAGCCCTTGACTTCTCATTTTCCTCTTTTTACTTCTTTGTATATAATTATAGAGGTTGGCAATTTTTATTATATTCCCCCCCAGCCCCTAAACTTAATATTTCTTTGTCTTTGGAGCTCCGGGGTTGACTTGGGTACTTTATTTTGACTTTGAACCAGTTGACTTTTCTGTTGACTTTTTTGACTATGAGTGACTTTTCTCGCTTTGAGATTTGGCTTTTATCTTTCACAGTCTTTCCAATTCGAGTCCATTTTGTCGTTTTGGTTTGTTGATTCGTCTTTTTCTTGTGCACATCTATCCGTTCCCGTGCAGCACAACACAATACGCAAAAAAGCTTATCTTTGGTGCATTTTAGAGTCCGTTTTTGTTAGTTTTAGCTTGTTTTAAGGAGTAAAGGAGTGTGGTAATTAAGCACATACCAAAATCCCCCAAACTAAGGTAATTGCCGTGTCTCTCACGCAATGCTATGCAGTAAGCTTTACAAAACTAAGAATCGTCAAACTCCCTCGATAATAACTTTTGAAAGTAGCAAAGTGGTTTGCAAGGGAAACTAAAGAATCAAAAGCTACGGACAAGTCCCGTTTTCAATCACCATTTTTTTATTTGTACACTAACTATCCCTAATATTTTTTATGGATTTTTTCGTTTATCTTTCTTGACATTCCTAGGTTTGACATCCTTATTACATTAACATTGGTGGATCATATAATGAGATAAACGACCATAGAAAATCTATGGATGTCCTGACGGATAAATTCAACGCCCCATCTTTTCCTATGCTCCAAGAAAGAGAATTTGATAGTATTTATTTGTAATAATTATAGTCTGGGCCCTCTTTTATTGCTTGTGACTATTATTAGAGATGGTTTCTTGATGTGCACAAAGCTCCTTATCATATCCAGAAATCGTTGATTTAAAATCATTTTATTTTTGAAGTATTATGCATTAAGATGAATTTCATAATCGATTTTGTAAGACATTATCACTACCGCCACTATTAGACTCAACAGCACTACATATTTATTGCACATCCAATAGCGAGCTCTAATCTCTTAGCGCACCATTATGCTTACTTCAATGCGAGTACTACTGACACTCTTAGCACTTCTAACAATACACCTCAGCTGAGAGCAACATTCGAGAGTACCATGTACTAGTCTCGTCGTTGCGAGTCCACCACTACATCATCCTCTAACATAGAACTGATAAACGGAGAGCGTTTCATGTATTAGAGCACGAGATACTATAGCGCAGTAGACTTTATCAGTTACTAGTTCATTCATTCTGTGCAAGATCCTCCTGAGTCGAGACACTTCATTTACTCTAGGGTAATCACAGAACATGATGAGATTGGAGCGTTCTGATAGACTCTAACGTTGGAAACACATTCTCATATTTAAAGAGCTACGGTCTGTAGAGAGAGGTTCGAGCAGCTCGGTGACACTTAGACACTTGGTCTTATTGTATGAGGAGATTCATTTAATGATCATGAGGCTATAGTGTCCATGCTGGTGTACTTATGTCACGGATGTGCACATTAGTACATTAGCGACTCTTCAACTGTCTTTACTCGTCTGTGTCCGGGTAGACAGGTTGGTTTGTTGATATCTAGCTATAGTACTCATAAAGACTTATCACAGTGTTATAAAATTGCTGATCACAATGAATATGTAGAGATCTATCTATCAATAGGTGACGTGCGAAGCAAATCTCTCATCATACTCACTGCCATAGTGTAAATCTTATGATATGGGAGCATCTAGAGCTTAGAACTTCCTTACACAGGGTGCAGAGACACCTAGATGAGGGATGTGGGATCAGGAGATGTGTTGGCGCAGGTGTGGGGTTAAAATATAATGTAGAACAAGTCATTCACCTATGTGGGTTAGAGATGTCTTAGTCTGAGATCTAAGCAATATCACAAAGGGAGTGACAGAACACACGTTGGGGACACACACACACACGCGAGTGGTAGCACTTCACTACACAAATCCTAACTGAGCGTGAGGGTAGGGACGTGTTATAGTTGTGTCTAGGAATCTACACTACTATGGATGAGATGGCACTAGGTTGCGTGAGAGAGACATGAACATGTGAACACACTCTATCTGTGAGAGGGCACACAACAGGATTGTGAGGTTGCACTCTTTTCTAGATAATGTATCACACTTGTTTTTCTTGAAAGGGTTGGGGGAATGGTATGTGGAGACGTGTGTGGGATAGGGATGTGCAAGCACACCGCTGAGCGAGATGCAAAGACACTTAGACAATGACACGGCTGTAGTAGGGAGTGACTGCACGGATATATCACTGTGCACACACATGAATTTAGAGATAGGTTATGGGTATACACATCTTTTTCTGAGGTCTTTACCGAAATGAGGGTCACTACTAGACAAGATGAGATATATTACTTGTGATTCACTTATACTGTGGCGGGATAGATAGAGAGTACACACGAGATATGATGAGAGCACAATGGATGCTGGGTGCAAAGATTTTAATAGATGAGGTAATGTATAGAGGTGTGCTATGGTATGCTGACTAGTGAGACACTTTATGGAGATGGGCGGGAGATATGATTGGATCTGTTCACGATATCAGCGAGGGGGTCTAGGTACATATGTTGGAAGACGTTTGTCATATATCTAGAAGATGTTTACTGAGAGTTGGAGAGAGAGCGTCAACATCGTACATAGATCAGGAGAGCTTGCTCTATGCGAGCATTCACCACTACGGGCACATCACAGAGACACAGATGACATAGAGCTTCAGCACTGGGAGAATTAGGCGAACTAAGATCTTAGACTGTGTGTGTACGGAGGGTATGAGGTGGAACTTATGTTGGGTTGGGGGTGGTTAGCATCATTTCGATATTATAAAATCTGAGTTGATTTTTTGGTGGGAATAAGAGATGATGTGGTTTGAGTATGGGTAGATTAAGTTAGAAGGTGGTGGTTTGGGATTACTATTGTTACTCTTGTACTAGTGTGGGGTGGTGGGGAGTCTTTGTTGTTTGGTTTTTGGTTAATGGGGGGGTGGGTGAGCGAGGTGTTGATTTTTGGGGGGGTTTGTAGAGCGTATGGTTAAGGGTGTTATTTGTAGTGCATGGAATTGGCGTATTTTACGAGATTTGTTGGAAAAAAAGAAATAATGTAGTGTTAGTAGTATTAGGAAGAGGTGGGTGGATTTGGGTAGTAGTTTTGATATTGGAAGGTTTGGTTGAGGGAATTTTGTTTTTTAGGGGTAGTATGTGTGGTTTGGGTGTAGGTGTGAATTTAGTTGATGTGTGGGGTTGTTTTAGATTGGGGTTATTAGTATAGTTTGGATGACACATATTGAAGGGTTTCCTAAGGGTCTATGATCATTATGTATTTGATATATTTATGGGTACTCAGTTATAGGTTTGAGAGGGTATTGGTTTACAGTAGATATATTTATCAGACTAGTCAGTTGAATATTTTTTGTTGAAGTTGTTTGTAGGGTGTTGATTTGGAGGGGAATGAAATAGTTGAAGATGTGTTGTTGGGGAAAGTTAGAGTGTTATAAAGAAAAAGTTTTTGGTGGATTTGGGGTTAGTGGGTGTGAAGGTATTATAGTGGGGTGGTGAAAATAATTTGGTGGGGGGTGGTATTATGTAAAGGATAGGGTTTGGTGGAAAGGTGTGGGTGTGTTAGAGAAGGTGAATGTTGGTTTTTAGGTGATTTGGTTTGGGGGGAATGTAAATAGGGTGGGATTGGGAAAGTGTTTTTATGTGGTATTGTGGGTGTTTTTGGTTGTTATAGTTATAATTAAGTGATTTAGTGAGTAGATTTGAGGGTTACTAGTGCATGAGGGTTTATGAGCTGGGGGGGGAGTATTGGATGTTGATTTCTGTGTGTAGTTAGTGGTGATAGTTGGGATGGTTAGGATGATGGGGTTAGTTGAAGGGTCTGAAAATAATGGTGGTGTTCTTGAGTTATTTTGGGGTTGGCTTTGAGCTAGCCTAGCGAGGCTTTGGTTCATAGGATACGATTCAGGTAATGACTATGCCTTCCAAGAATCCCGTACACAAGCTTTTATGGATACAACACGATGGTGATACCTCTATGATAAGCTGTCTCGGAAAGCCATAAAGACATCATCTATCTTTGTACGACTGGAGAGAATAATCTGATGTTTGTACTCAAAAAGAATTTATCAGCACAGTTTTTCTTCTCAACCACGGTTACTCCTTCGAAGAATACGCTTTAAACCACGATTATGACACCACTATCAACTCTGTCCACTGGTATGTGGGTGAATATGAAAAAGTTGACCGAAAGTAACACAGATTGAAACTCTCTCCCTTTCAAGCCCATTGCATGATTATCATATCATCTGTTCCTACCTCTGTTGATTCTTTGGAGAATATCTTGATTAGCTCGACGGGTGTCTGATGGAGTTAGAAGGTGTTGTTTGTAGGTTTGTATGATTTTCTTAAACGAGAGAGAAATTAAAGCCATGAGTTTGTCAATCTCCTTTTCCGCTTGTACATGTTCCCATCTTCAATAACCGTAAGCAGGTGTTCTGGATCATATAGGAGCAGAAGGAGGTAACAATGCTTTTCTCTGTTTTGTTGGTAGACGTCGCGATCTGGTGGAGGAATAATGAGTGTTTTGAGTATGATGTTTTGATGATAGGGTAAAAACAGGTTGTTGTTGAGCAACACAAACACAAAAATAAAAAAAAAAACAAAAGACAGAATAAAACTGCAACCAGTTAAAGCAGATTAGAGTGAGAAAAGAAATTAATAAAAAGAAAAACTAGGATAAAAAGCCAGAACAAAAAAATGAAAAAAGGAAAGGAGGGGGCAAGGAGAGAAAATAACAATCAAGAAAAAAGACAAAACCTAAACGAGATTAAAGCAAGGAAGAGAACATAAACAACAAGGATGATAAAGGAACAATACAAGGAAACAGTAAAGACTTCATGCAAAATAAGTAAAAAACATTTCAACAACTGATACAGACCCCACGCACGCCAACAAACAAACCCCCGACCAACCCACCCCCTCACTGCACTACCGTACAACTACCTACCTGCCATCACCCTCCACCTGCCGCCCACCCTGTGTTTAATACCATCCCCTCCCGAAACCCCCTCCCCCGTCCCCAAACGAACCCCCTATACTCCGACCTCCCCACAACCCGCGACTCCCCCCCCCCCCCGCCCGTACCGCGCGCTTGCGTCCCTGCCCCCCACCACCTCTCTTCCTGGCTAGGACCCTCCCAACCTTCCCTCACTACACCCCTCCGCACCAACCCTTGCTGTACTCCTTTCACCTCCAACCCACGACCCCCTATCACCCCTCTCCCCTCACTAGTTAATAACGGGACACCACCCCCACACTTTCACCCACACACGCTCTCCTATCCCTATTCTAATCTGCCTATTTACTATCACTACAAACCAACTACACACCTTGCCAACCAACAGGAGAATACAAACATCCTCACAAGACCTCACGCAAGTGATTGCGCCAGTCTTCATCTCTTGACACAGCTTAAACAATGATCCCACCATAGCCATTCAGGTTGACGTTGCAAGTCAGCCCAGGCCCTATCCTAGCATCTTCGTAAATGCCACTAAATTTCGACAAGCCATTCCATCATCAATGATAAACCCGTGAGAATCCGATTCTAGAGCTTCACCATCCCTGATGTGAATTTTCCAAACACCCAATGTAATTGGTTACAAAGATCTTTTGAACATTGATATGTATAACACCATTTTACAACTTTCAATGGCTATACCACCATTATCACAATGCATTCGGACACGTCATTAACTTGAGTAGATATCATTATCTATCCCTGTGAGAAGAACTGAAGATGCATCAGTTTCACCATTCATTTAATCTCGTATGTCCTTGTGAAACATTCTTATAGTCTCCATATACCCAAGTAGTTTTTTCAAACTTACCTTCCAGCAACTCCGCACTGTTTTCTCAGCCCATTGATACGTGGAATGTGATTTTTGTAGACAATATGTATGAGTTACACCTGTTAGATTAGGTGTCAATGTATCTCTTGATTCTGGATTTCCACTGAACGTAATTACCAGGTGCTAACATTGGTGGACGATCTCTGCACCCGATTCATGATAGCATTAATGAAGAGCATTGATGATTGAGTTTTGCATAAGGTATTTGAATATGACATTTTGATGAAGTTTGTTGTAAAAGGATATTCGGATCTTAATTGTTATGAAGTGATTGATTGTGGTTTTTAAATGAATTAAACGTTTTCACTGGATTTTTACAAATCTTCGATTAAAAACGAGAAAAGAATCGTATCTTTTCGCGTGATTTACAAAATCAAGAAGAAACGTGAATGAATAATTAATTTAATTTACGTTGCAAGTAAATTAAGTTGACTGATGGTTTGATTGGTTGTATGTTAAGACCAAAATGAGTTTTAATCCTTCAAGTTTGTTTTGTCTTGATGTTATGTTTTGATTACACGTTGATTAATAGATTCCCATTAATTCGGTTAAATACCACCTAATGCGCGCAGAAAATCGACCTTCGCGGTATAGTCAATTTTTTTTCAGGAAAATTAGGGTTTCAAACATAGGTTTTCAAGTGGTCAAAATCGCAGGAGGCAAATCTCTACATGTAGATAAAATTTCAAGAGCAAAACGCATTGACTTTTTGACCAAACGCAGTGAGTATGATCAAAACGCAAGCGATATGATCAAAACGCAACGAGTCTCAGCAAAACGCAACTAATCTAATCAAACGCAACGAGTCTGAGCAAAACGCAATGATTCTTGGTCAAAACGCAAACACTTTTGGTCAAAACGCAACGATTCTTGGTCAAAACGCAACGATTCTTGGTCAAAACGCAACGAGTCTTGGTCAAAACGCAATCAAGAAATTAATTGGGCAGAGTTTCTCTTAGTCAAAACGCAGTGAGGGTCTTCAACTTGTGACAAAACGCGACGATAAGGATCAAAACGCAACAAGCAGATCAAACGCAACGAGTCTGATCAAAACGCAACGAGTATTATCAAAACGCAACGAGTCTGATCAAAACGCAATGACGAACACCCCTTCAGATAGGCAAAACGCAGCCAAGAAAAAAATCTTCAAAAACTTTCTTGTAAGTCTAAGAAATGATGTAAAAACCATACGCTAGTAATGAAAGCAAGGAATAGATCTAAAGCCCAAAAGTACAAGTCTTTAACAACATTTAAACCACGAAACAAAGATGAACGTTGATATTATTTCTGCTTTTTCGAACTCAAAAAAAATAACCAACTAACCCCACGAATTTTCACATAAAACAAACACTACCAAACACCCCTTGGCGAGTGATACCCCATGTTATCCCACTAGTTTAATCCATTACACAACTATAATCTATACCAATATCTAGAAACTAAGAAATATTAATAGAGTCGAAAGTAAGAGCAGAGAAACAATAAAGGAAGATTACTTAGAGAGAGTTTGGAGATTACAAGTGAAATGAAAAGTAACCAACACCCTGCACCAATGTGGTGAAGGATAGATTATACCCAAACCTTGCTAGCTTTGGCACTTAGGCTTTCTAAAAAACGGCCGGGCTTGTTTTAACTAACTTAGGCTTGAGCCCGAAACAACAATATAGATTACAATCCAAGCCCGTTGAACCCGACTAAAATAAAAAAATAGTAAAAAAGAAAAACAAAAAGAAAAAAAAATAGAAACTACTAATTAAAAACGAAAAAAAAAAAGAAAAACTCAAATAAAAATAAAAAAAAAAATAAAAAATAAAAGAAATTAATAAACAAATAAACTAAAACAAAAAAATAAAAAACTAGTTGCATGTATCTAGCGTTGTGGTTCGATTACAATAAAACCTATTTTGACTTTCTAAAACCGATTAACATTTTGTTTGACTTAATATATAATTAAGGCTAACATAAAGCCTCACCAACTCAAGCATGGTTGTGGCATCGAAGACTTCTTCCATCTCAACTTCCGACTACAACAACTTGCATCAAAGAAGGATTTCAATTGGGTTACCAAAGTTGAAATATTCAAGGATCAACTAATGCTCCCCTCTTGTGAAGTGGAGTAAATATCCAAAAGAAGTACAACACTAACAAAGACTTGTTCCAATTTCAAAAGGACGGTTAAAATTTGCTTCTATGGACATATGTGTCCAATGCGATGCGGTGTTGGCTAGCAAAGATGGGAAGAAATTATTCTGTGTATTTGTAGCTGACTACTCCCAGATATTCTGGAACTCTATTTCTAAGATCCAAGGATGAAACACCAGAAGTTTTAAAAGAGTTTCTCACAATGATTCAACGAAATCTTCAAGCCCTAGTAATTTCTGTTCGAACTGACAGAGGCACAGAGTTCTTAAACAAGACACTCCATGCATTCTTCAAAGAAGAAGGAATTGAGCATCAAACTTCTACTCCTCGAACACCTGAACAGAATGGCGTTGTCAAAAGACGAAACCGTACTCTAGTTGAGGCTGCTCGAACGATGCTTTCAGCTTCTAAACTTCCTTTGTTCTTTTAGGCTGAAGCAATTGCAACCGCATGCTATACTCAAAACAGATCTATCATCATCCCGACACATGAGAAAACGGCATATCACATCATCAATGACAGGAAACCTTCAATTAAACACCTTCACATTTTTGGTTGCACTTGTTACCTAACCAGAGATGGTGAAAATTTAGATAAGATGAAAGAAAAAGGGGATCCGTGCATTTTGGTGGGATACTCCACTCAGTCAAAGGGATATCGTGTTTACAACAAGAGAACAAGATTAATAGTTGAATCCATACATCTCCGATTTGATGAGATCAAAGAGATGTCAGAGACGTCTGTTGCTAATGACACTTCAGGCCTCGTTCCTCAACGACAAAAGGCGTCAGATTATGACAACTCTGACCCCGACCCACAACTACAAAATGTTTCTCCTTCAGCAAAAGGGGGGGGGGGGGGGGGGGGGGGGGGGAAACAGAATACAACTGTTCCATCACAACAAGAGTTGGATCTTCTATTTGGTCCTTTGTACGATGAATTTTTCAATGCGGGTACTTCACGTGTCAACAAGTCTTCTTCTCCCACCGACAATTCTGCTCAACAAGACACACTACCTTCAACGAATATTCACCCTACAACAGAACCATCAACTCCAACACATGTCAATGCTGAAGAAAACAACAATGATCAAGCAGAATTTACCAATCCTTTCTGTACACCGGTACAAGAAGTTGCTGAGTCTTCCTCACGCAATATTGGTAATTCAAATATGCATACCTTTAATCAACCTCAAGATTCCGAATACCGATGGACAAAAGATCACCCATTAACATAGATTCGTGGAAATGCCATCGAAGCCAGTGAGTGCAAACAAGACGACAACTTATAACCGAATCCGTGAAATGTGTATGTTCGCACTCCACCGTGAACAAGCTGAACCAAAAAACATTAAGGAAGCAATGGCTGATTCTGAATGGATTGAAGCAATGCAGAAAGAGCTTCATCAGTTTGACAGACTCCAAGTATGGGAACTTGTTGACAAACCCTTTGGCAAGAACGTAATCAAGCTAAAGTGGTTATGGAAGAACAAAAAGGATGAAGACCAAACTGTCATTCGCAACAAAGCATGACTTTTACTTAAAAGATAGTATGCTCAAGAAGAGGGTATTGAATCGAAGAATAAATTGCTCCAGTTGCTCACTTGAATCTGTTCGGATTTTGTCGCATATGCTGGCACCCTAAGTCCTTTTCCAATCTACCAAATGGACATGAAAACGGCATTTCTTAATGGTCCACTGAAGGAGGAGGTTTATGTTGCTCAACCAGATGGGTTCGTTGATCCTGATCATCCAGAAAAAGTTTACCGTCTAAGGAAAGCTCTATATGGATTGAAGCAAGCTCCAAGAGCCTGGTATGATGAACTCTCAAATTTCCTGATGTCCAAAGGTTTTACTAAAGGTACTATTGACCCTACTCTATTTACGATAAGATACGGGGAGGACATTCTACTTGTGCAAATTTACGTAGATGACATAATTTTTGGGTCTACAAACCCTAAATATTCTAAAAAGTTTGAAAAACTAATGCACAGTAGATTTGAGATGTCCTTAATGGGGGAAATGAAATTCTTTTTAGGACTTCAGATCCACCAATCCCCATGAGGTATCTTTATCAACCAGGCCAAGTACGCTTTAGAAATACTCAAAAAGCATGGTATGGATAAATGTGATAGCATTGGTACACCATTGGCTACTAAACCTAAACTGGATGCAGACTTGAGTGGAAAACCCGTTGACCAAACAAACTACCGTAGTATGATCGGGTCACTCATGTATCTGACATCTAGTAGACCAGACTTAGTACAAGCAGTATGTTATTGTGCACGTTATCAAGCAAGACCAACAGAAAAGCACCTCAAAGAGGTTAAAAGGATCTTTAGATACTTAAAGGGTACCATAAATATGGGACTCTGGTATCCAAAGGATTCTGGCTTTGAACTAACCGCATTTTCAGATGCTGATCATGTCGGATGCATTGATACTCGCAAAAGCACGTCTGGAGGAATACAGTTCCTAGGTGATAAGTTAGTCAGCTGGATGTCAAAGAAGCAGGACTGCACTGCAATGTCATCAGCAGAAGCAGAGTACGTGGCGTTATCTGCAAGTTGTGCTCAAGTAATGTGGATGAGGACACAACTTAAGGATTATGGCTTTAATTACAACAAAATACCATTGTACTGCGACTCTCAGTCAGCCATAGCAATCTCATGCAACCCCGTGCAGCACTCCCGTACCAAGCACATCCATACTCGATACCACTTTGTTAAAGAACAGGTTGAACATGGTATAATTGAATTGTATTTTGTCAGAACTGAATATCAATTAGCTGACATGTTTACTAAAGCCTACCTGAAGATAGGTTTCAGTATCTCGTCAGACGAATTGGTATGAGATGTTTAACTCCAGCAGAACTGGAGGTTCTGGCAAATGAATTTGCTTGATATTTCATCAAACATCGATATGTAAATACTTTTGAAAAAAGAAAATACAAAAATATAAAACCTATAAAACCAAATATAAAAATATAAAATTTCAAAAAGAAAAATCAAAAATCAAAAAATCAAAAATACCAAAAAGAATCTTCT
>BQNB010178621.1:0-12852 GCA_026074375.1 Tanacetum coccineum
TAATCAACCCCCTTTCGAACCTGAGATTTTACTTGCTTTTTTAAAAACATAAAAACCCAGAAATAATCTTCTCTCAACCTCTAGACCTTAGTAAACATACAATTCGAACCTACCCAAACTATTCCCCTAAAGAACGATCAATCCCCCGAGTCTTACCTATACTACACTACAACGATTAGGTACTCTGCCTTGGAGGGTTGTAAAACTTCTGCGTTGCAACCCACCGCATCATGGCTTAAGCAATGAACATCATAAGAAATATCTGGCATAGTGACTGATAAATATATCAGCTTACAAACCAGTTTTTGATACTCAATTAAACTGTTCAATCTTTTATCCTTATGAGTTTCAATATGACTCAACACAACATTCTGCTGCATATGTGTAGCAAAAGGTTTGCATGAAAGCATACCATACTCATAGAGTAACTCAAGAAAATACTTCATCTAACAAACACAAATCCTTTTTGTTTTCTAAAACCTCAATACCAAGAAAATATTTTAAACTTTCTAAATATTTAATTTGAAATTTTGAACTTAAAAACTTTTTGAACTTATCAATTTTTTCATTATTGTTCAGTAATTACTATATCATATACATAAACTAGTAAAGCTAAAGACAAATATTCATTTTCATCATTAACAAACAAAGAATAATCATTCATACTCTGCTTAAAACCATTTTCTTTCAATGCAACAATTAACTTCTCATTCCACTAGTTGGTGCAGCATGACGGCGTTATATATACCAAAAATTCCTTTTAAATTGCTTATAATCCACTGCATGAAGCACTCTTGCAAGACTTTTGCGAATTTTAATTTTTATTGTCACGTAAAAGGATTTCGTATTCGCTATAAATAGATACATTTGGAACATACCCCGGAGAATACCTAGACTAACCTAACTCAAACCAATACCGAACCTTTTTATCTTTAAACGACAAATTTATATAGTATTCTTGTATTAACAAGCCACTAGTGTCCGATAAGGTTGACTTAAAAACCATAATTCCATATCGATCCTATTGCCTTAGAACAACACTAACAAATCCTCTAATGATCCTTAAAGGTACAAGTACCTCACCTAGCTCATTAAGACTTGTCCTAATGGTCAAAACATGTCCTAATGGTCTCCTACTAGTCCCTTACCCAAGGGTTAATACTCACTTTGCTTCCCTTGCTCTTCTTAGTCGCGGTTAGCAAGGAAACAACACACCAACCCATAAGATTTCCTAGCTAAGCAAAAATCTTGTACCTCACCTAGGTATTTAATACATGTACTTAGTGGTTTAACATAATACCATGTGTAAGTAACTAGAGATCTCTAAAAACCACAAAACCACACTTAGGAGGGCACGGTTTGGTTCGTATAGGACTAAGAAGTGAGTAACTAATTAATTATCTATAAATACACACTCATAAGCTCACTTGATACATTTCCAAGACCCTTAAACTCTCCCAAGAAAAAGCCATACCCGTTTATACCCTCTTGCATACGGTTCTCACATTACCGAGCACATACACCCCCACATTTCCCTTCTAAGGGCACAAGGTACGTTTAAGATCGCATATAAGGGTATTAAGAAGAGTATACGAGTTTTGGAGTTTAGGATTACACACGTTTAAGGTGCAAACGATTCGGGTTTGCTTCACAATTCATAAATAAGACTCTAGGACTATTGTAAGTCATTCTATGTCCTCTACGTTGTCTTTCATATTCATATATCATTATTTGATTTCTAGTTTCGCTTATATTTCGAGTTTAAAACTCAAGGTTACGTGAAACATGCATGGTTCGACCCATGCATGGTTCACGCACACTTTCTTGTCACAATGCAACCTTGTGTGGTGCCATACATAAATAACTACACGTAAACTATTGTTATAATCATAACGTGGTGGTGTGAAAACATGTATACGACATCAAGGAACGTTTGCATGTCGCGGGTCGCGTTTAGAAAATGCTAGGCACTCTTGTTTTGGTGCTAGACGATTTAACGAAAACCATGTAACACACTAATAAACCATTCGGACCCCTTTGGACTACCGAGCCCAACGCGAGCCCAATACAAACTTGTAAGCCACAATAAGCTAAACAGCTTATTCGTATGCTTATACACGGCTTATTGAGCTTAAAATGAAACTAAGAACCTAAATGGACCCTTTGGCAAGTCGTTGAGCCAAACGAACCCTTAACGAGCCTTCAAGCCCATTACCGAGTCCACAAGAATAAGCTATACGCCACGAATAAGCTCCCACAGCTTATTCGAGGGCTTAAGCAACCAATAAGCCTCCTAAAAATCATAGAAAGGTCATTGGACCCAAAAGAATTAAGACCGAACCATGAGAACCCTTACCGGGTTTCTATCGAGCCCAATAGGCCCAACGATAGGCTTATTAGCTTATCGAATAAGCTGAATAAGCCAACTGACCTCCTAAGTGCTTATTGAAACTTAGTGTGCTTAACGGACCCTAATGGACCCAACTAAACACTTTAAAACCCTTACCGGGCCTTAACGGGCCCAAGCCGGCCCAATAAGAAGCTTATCAGCTTATTTCGAATAAGCTGGAAAATGACACAGATTATTGGGACTTAATTCGAGTTAAAAATGATCTAGTTAAAGCCTAAAAACCCTAAAAGGTATACCGGGCCAAGCTATTGGGCTTACAGGCCCAATAAGCTCGAAATAAGCTTCAATAAGCTCACCGAGCTTATTTTAGGCTTAACAGCCCCACGTGAGCTTATTAACGACACTTAGGCTTATTAAAACTATAACGGGCCTCTAAAAAGCTAAACGGACCTTAACGGGCCCAATAAGGCCCGTTAAGCCAAAATAAGCTCGGATAGCTTATTTATAAGCCGAAATGGTTGGGTTGGCTTATTTGGACTAAATAAGGCCAAATGCCACTTGTCGGGATTTAATTGGGTTGAAAATGCGATTTTTACAAAGTCGGGGGACTAAAACCGTAAATGCCGAAACCTAAGGGATTAAATTGTCATTCCTTGTATTTCAATAACTCCAGGGACTGATATTGTAATTAACGAAAAGTATAAGATTAAAACTCATTACTTTTCGAAAACTATAAAACCATAAGGACCTAAGTTGTAAACTTCGTAAATTAAAGGACTAGTTATGACATTTCCGAAACTAAAAGGTTTAAAATATAAAAACCTAGGGACTAAAAGTGTAATAACTAGAAACCTAAGGGTATGATTAGTGAACAAAAGTGAAACAAATGAAACACTTAACACGTCGGTCGAACACTAAGATGTTCGGACATCGACGTCTGTTAATTAACACGTTAAGAATAAGTATATTAATTAATAAAGATTTCCACGTTTAGTCGAGAACCAAGCGATCTTATAAAAACAATGATCTTGTGCATCACTACACAAGTGATAACGGTATAAATATAAACTTAAAATGGATAATATTTATACAGTGAGTCATTAGTATTTTAATAATGTAAACTAAGACTTGACCGTACTTACTTAGGTACTTAACGGTGTGATCCACTGCCTACTTGGATATTTGTTATCATTCAGAGAACTACCAGCTAAGGTGAGTTCATAGCCCCATGCTTTACAATTATCTAAATGATTTACATCCTTGGGGTGATAGCATGCTTTGTTTTACAAACTGGACGCAAGTGTTACAATTTAACCATGATACCTTGTTATTGCCTGGTTCCCGAGAACCTTATATGTCCATGATCATTAACTGTTAATTTGCATAGATGTGATGGGGAATTACATTGTGCCGGCGCGAAGGTATGATAATCTATTAGGGATTGACACCCCCGATCGTTTGATTAGTATCACTGGGGAACGAACTCATACCATGTCAATCTGGGATGTAGCATGGGTTAGGCACAACATTCACGACACCTGTTGGCAAATTTATATTTCATTCATACATGCTAGCATCGGTGTCAGAGCTTAGAAAACGTAATTACATTTATGAAGTTTCTGCATTGTTGCTATAATCATACACTGGGGAAATCATGCGGTCCTACAAATTGATTTAACATAAACCTATAATTCACCAACTTTATGTATGACGTTTTAGAGCAAGTTTTTCAGGTCACATAAAGCACGAGGTGCGATGATAACATTGGGAGTCAAAAAAAGAACGAGACAGACACTAAAGATTTTGGATCTTATTACACTTTAGGGACAATTGTATAAACCGGTAAATCTATAATCTATATTGTGAACTATTTTGAAGCCATGAGCTTGTGTAATCAAACAAGTATTTTTTGTTAATCCAAGTAACATTTTCAACGACACGCTTAGTGGTCATTCTCTAATCTTGTGCTATTGACCCAATAATGTAACGCCTTCGGATATTCAACATTCCGCTGCATACTCAGATTTGAGGGTGTTACATTGCTGATTTGAGATACTTTAATTCTCTTAAAAAACATAGTTTTTGAATGAAATCGATCGACTTTCCAGGGAATATTATTACGCTAATCACATGAATGCTATACTTGGTGTGTATACTACTCTCGATGAATTCACTGATTTACAATGTGATTATGTAGACCAAGTTGTCAAATGTGAACGTCTTGAAAAAGAGCTTTTAAAAAGTAATACAATGTCAAAGAATTTTGAGGCACTTCAACAACATGCTATCGATCTTGAACTTGTTTTACAGCAATGTTTATAACAGATAAAAATGACAAAGATTCAAAGAAATCAGTCACAAAGTAATTACTGAAAGAATTGTGAAACAATATTTTGAAATTCAAGAATTGAAAGCTCAATTACAAGACAAAGGCATTGCAATAAGTGAGTTGAAGAAACTCATTGAAAAGTTGAAAGGAAAATCTATGGAAACTAAGTTTGGAAAACCATCGATGATTTGACAACCTAATGATCATAAAAGTCAAAGACAATTTTAAGTCTGTTTTTGGTTATTTTAGCTCGTTTTTAAAGGTAAAAGGTATGTGTAATTAAACACATACCAACCACAAATAATGTGTCTAACGATTTTTCAAAACCAGTCACTGTACAAATTTTGCCTCAGAATGTGAAGTCAATTTTAAAAAACACAAATGTGATTGCACATGGAATGTATAAATTTCACACAAAGCATAATCAAACTAGAACACCACAGTTGCCTTAAGACATTAGAAAAACTAAAAATGCGTGTCTTTCTCTACAGGAGTAATTCCTATTACTAGTGTTAGCATACCACAACTTAAGCTTAATCAATTGGAAGATAGAGTCATGCCTAACAATAGTCAAGGGAAGAAGCAATAAGTAGAAGACCACCGCAGGAATTTAAATTTTCAAATAATAAAATGTTTGTAACTGTGTGTAATGACAGTTTGAACTTAATGCAAACTTTGTTTGTGTTACTTGTGGAAAATGTGTGCTAAATGACAATCATGATATGCGTGTTCTTCATTATATTAATGGCGTGAATTCTAGGACTAAACAACCAATTATTGTGCCTATTAGTACTAGAGAACCCAAAAGAACTGTGAACCAATTTGTTGCAACACCCCTTAAGAGAACAGTTGCTTCAGAATCCACTAATTAGAAACCTAGAAGCAAAATTAGGAAGAAATATGAGCAGATTAGTAAGACATGTAAATCGTGGTACTCTAAGATCACACCACCAGGGTATATATGGAATTCTAAGACTAGTACAGTGAATGTTAAACCAAATGTTAGTATGCCTCTAAGAAATAAGTCTAGAACTACTACTCTTTTGGAACCCACGATTCTTAGGAAATCTACTATATCAAATACTCCATCGTCTTCTAATTCTTTTATGGCTCGTAGAGATAATTCTATTCATCATCAACTCTAGGTGCTCAAAGCACATGATGGGAAATCTCAAGCTTCTAAGTAATTTTGTAGAGAAATTTTTGGGTATGGTGAAGTTTGGAAATGATCAAATTGCACCGATTCTTTGTTATGGAGATCTGGTTCAGGGGAATGTAACTATTAAAAGGGTTTATTACATAAAAGGGCTGAATCACAATTTATTCCCTGTTGGTCAGTTTTGTGATGCAAATTTGGAAGTTGCTTTTCGGAAGTCTACATATTATGTTCGTAATTTGAAGGGAAATGATCTTCTCACAGGTTCTCATGGATCAGATCTTTATTCAATCACCCTTCAGGATACAACTTCTCCTAATCCTATTTGCTTAATGGCTAAAGCTACATCATCTCAAGCTTGGTTATGACATCGTCGTCTTTCTCACTTGAACTTCGATTCAATCAACTTGCTATCAAAGAATGATATTGTGATTGGTATTCCAAAGTTAAAATTCATCAAAGATCATCTTTGTTCTTCTTGTGAGTTAAGGAAAGCCAAATGAAAGTCTTTTCACACAAAGACTACCCCGAGCTCCAAAAGACGGTTACAACTTCTACACATGGACTTATGTTGTCCCATGCGAGTAGAAAGTATTAATGGAACGAAATATGTTCTCGTAATTGTTGATGACTACTCCAGATATACTTGGACTCACTTCTTGAGGTCCAAAGACGAAACACCTAAAGTTCTCATTTATTTCCTCAGACTTGTTTAAAGATGACTTCATGCTCAAGTAAGAACCGTGCAAACTGACAAAGGAACTGAATATTTGAACAAAACTCCTCATGCATATTTTGAAAAAGAAGGTATAGAACACCAAACGTCAACTGCTCGAACACCTGAACAAAATGGCATTGTCGAAAGACGGAACCGTACTCTTGTTGAGGCTGCTCGAACAATGCAAAGTGCCGCTAAAGTGCCTTTGTAATTTTGGGCTGAAGCAATTGTAACAACATGTTTTACTCAAAATCGTTCACTCGTAGTTCCTCGACATGAGAAAACACCTTACCACATCATCGCCGGAAACCGTCTGTTAAGTTCTTTCACATTTTTGGCTCTTTTTTCTACATCGTAAGAGATGGTGAAAATCTTGACAAAATGAAGGAAAAAGGTGATGCATGTATCTTTGTAGGGTATTCTACTCAGTCAAGAGCTTACCGGGTATATAACAAGAGAACAAAAGTGATAGTCGAAACCATTCATGTTAACTTTGATGAATTGCCTCTAATGGCGTCAGATCACGTCAGTTCTGACCCCGCACCACAATGTCCGACAACGGTACTTGAACATGACAGTTTAGGTCCCGGTCCCCAAAGTCAAGGAAATGTTCCTCAAGCAGCCAAGACAGTAACAACATAAAATGAGATGGGTTTTCTATTTAGTTTGATGTTTGATGAATTACTTAATGGACCTACCCAAGTTGTGTCAAAGTCTTCCGCTGTAAATGCTACTAATGCACCTAATCAACGTCAACAACAACACACAATTCCATCTACTTCAACAACCACAGAAACTATAAGTCAAGCACTAACTCAAGCACCAATTGTCACTGCCAATGAGAACATTATTCAAGCAGAAACTAATAAAGAATAGGCACAAGTTAACAAAGACGAATTTATCAACATCTTTAGTACACCGGTACAAGAACGAGGGGAGACATTTCCTCGATATGTTGACTCATCAAACATGCATACATTCGATCAACGACATCCTTCAGAACATCGTTGGACAAAAGATCATCTGTTAGAACAAGTCATTGGAAATCCTTCTCAATCAATTAGAACAAGATGTCAGCTAGAAACAGATGGTGATATGTATATGTTCGCACTCACCATGAGTCGAACCAAACTCAAGAACATCAAAGAAGCCATGGCTAATTCTGCATGGATTGAAGCGACGCAGGAAGAACTTTACCAATTTGATCAATTAGATGTATAGGAATTAGTCGATAGACCACTCTACAAAAATGTCAATAACATGAAGTGGCTCTGGAAAAACAAACATGACGAGGAGAATACTGTAATTCGCAACAAAGCTCGACTTCGAAGAGTCATTTGCTCCAGTTGCTCGGTTGGAAGCAGCCATGCTATTCGTTGTATATGTTGCACATAAGTCATTTCTTATCTATCAGATAGACGTAATGACAACTTTTCTTAATGGTCCTCTGAAGGAAGAAGTGTACATAAACCAGCCAGATGGATTTGTAGACCCACATCATCTTGACAAAGTATATTGTCTAAAGAAGGCTTTATATGGACTCAAGCAAGCTCCAAGGGCATGGTACGATGAACTCTCCAACAACCTGGTATCCAAAGGATTCTAAAAAGGTTCTATTGATCCAACTCTGTTCATTACTAAAAAAGGGGAAGACATATTGCTTGTGCAAATTTACGTTGATGACATTATTTTGGTTCTACGAACCCAAAACTTTCAAAAAGGTTTGAAAAACTAATGCACAACAAGTTTGAAATTTCTTTGATGGGGGAGCTAAAATTCTTTTTAGGAATTCAGATCCACCAATCCCCACGTGGTATCTTTATAAACCAAACTAAGTATGCTCGAGAGATACTTAAAAAGCATGGTATGACCTCATGTGATAACGTTGGTACTTCATTGGCTACCAAACCCCTAGATGCTGACTTGAGTGGAACTCTAGTTGATCAAACAAAATATCATAGCATGGTCGGAGCACTTATGTACTTAACAGCAAGTAGACTAGATATTATACATACAACATGTAATTTTGCTCGTTATCAAGCGAGACCAACTGAAAAGCACCTCAGGGAGGTTAAACGGATCTTTTAGTACCTTAAGAATACCATTAACATGAGACTCTAGTATCCGAAGGACACTGGCTTTAATCTGACTGCTTTTTCAGATTTAGATCATGCAAGCTGTCTCGATACACGTAAAAGCACATATGGTGGTATACAATTTCTAAGTGGTGATAAGCTAGTCAGCTGGTCATCAAAGAAGCAGGAATGCACTTCATTGTCTTTAACAGAAGCCGAGTATGTATCTTTATCTGCGTGCTGCGCTTAAGTTCTATGGTTGAGAACTCAACTCATGGATTATGGCTTTCACTTTGATAAAATACCTATGTATTATGACTCAAAGGCAGACATAGCTATCTCGTGCAATCCAGTCCAGCATTCCTGTACCAAGCATATTGATGTCAGATATCACTTTATAAAGGAACAGGTTGAAAAGGGTATTGTTGAATTATTCTTTGTCGAAATTGAATACCAATTAGCTGACCTATTTACTAAAGCCTTACCCGAAGATAGGTTTTAGTATCTTGTAAGACGACTCAGTATGAGATGTTTAACTCCAGAAGAACCAGAGTTTCTGGCCAACAAATCTGCTTGATCCATCAAACATCGACTTGTAAGATTTTTCTCTTTATTTTGATTTATAAACATTTTGAAAAAGAAAATACAAAAATATAAAACCAATGATGTAAGGGTCGTAAGGACTTCAGCAAGAAGTTTTACAATCCCCTACGCAGTGTACCTAATCGTTCCTGTATAGTATAGGCAAGATTTAGGGGTTGTTATCGTTCTCTAGGGGAATAGGTTGGGAAGGATTGATCACGGTCTAATAGAATTCTAGAGGTCGAGAGAAGATTATTTTTGTATTTTTATGTTTTAGAGAAAAGCAGGTAAATCTATAGTTTGAGAGGTTGGTTTGTTTAGCTAATTACTAAACTAATTAATATCTATTCTACTGGTGATAACTTTTATGATAAGTAAATATATTTACCTAATCATGTACTACTCCTCAGATTGCTTCTCCTAGATCTGTTGCTTTATCACACTTGTGATGATCTGTATAAGTATTTCCTAGGGCATGAATGGATTACACGAACCTGCCATCTATTTAATATTCCTTTAAGACAACGCACAAGTAAGGTAGTATGAAGACTATTACAAGCACCCTAAGAGTATATTAAATGCATGTGAAATAACTTAAGAGGGATCAACGGTATAATGGGTAAGGTAGTATAAAGACTATTATCGATGGTATCCTTTCTACACTACTCACGTCTCCCTAGACATATCAACAGCGATATAGATAAAAGCTAGTTTTCTAAAGCCTAACGCGCATATTCATCAACAAGAAGCAATATCAAAAGGATCTACAATCTAAGTTTCATGAAATAATAGATAAATACAAAAGAGGGTTTAGCCTCGCATGTTATGAATAAAGCAAGAAGATAAATTAATCAAACAACACATAGACATATTGAATGATTAAAGATAAATACCTTACTTGATTAAAACATGGATTCAAGGTAGTACAATAAGGTTTTGTAGCCCTAAAAATGACCTATAAAGATCCTAAAACGACTAGGGTTCATGTCCCCAGGGTTATACAAAATTATCCCAAAGTTACACATTAAAACCCTAAAACGGATTTATATTTATTGAGTTATCGACGCGACGGCGTCACTTTGTGCACCTGACGCTGTCGCCACGTAGACGATTCTAGATCCTCTTTAAGTCGTCCACGTCTTGACGCAGTCGCCATAATCCTGACGTCGTCACTAGATTGATCACGATGGCGTCGCTTTATGCTTGCGGCGCTATCTTCAGCCTCTATTTGCAAAAGTTATCATGAGATTTGGTGTAGGTCCGTCATCTTGTTTGTTTCTTCTCTAAATAAGACCAAGTCATGTGTATTTCCTCCAAAATCCATCCAAGTGCTAAAAACCTGAAAACAAGCGATTAAGCACGTAATTTAGGCATATTTGCATGATTTAGGGGGTTAAATGACCCCAAAATAGTGCATAAATGAAATAGAAAAATATAAAATCTAGAAAAACAAAATATAAAATTAGAAAATTTTCAAAAATACCCAAAAAGAATCTTCTCGACATGTCTCTTGGAATCGATAACATTTACGTACCTAGAAATGTCAATTAACATTGACACGGGTGTGTAAATGAAGTTCGAGCAAGAGTTCAAACGTTTAAAAACATGTCATTTCTAAATTTTCTTATTGACTTATGTACATTTCAGTGCATAACTCGATCCCGAATGTAATAGGGAAGTGTACGCTTCAGTGCGCTTACTCAAAAAATAGAAGAGAAGTCTTCTATCATGGTTTTTAAAAAACCGTTGAACATAATTTTCAAAAAGAACTTTCAATGTCAAATTATGTACAATATAATTTTTAGTATCTTAACATAATAAGTGGTATTTGTTAAAACTGTGTGTTCAACACTCCCTTCCTCAAACTAGTTTAAAGATTATGGTATCAATTTTTCTAAAAATGTCATATTTATGTATATCAGTTTTTAAGGGGGAGCTTTTAAAACCAAAAGCCTTTTAATGTATTTTAGGTACATGATGAGGTGTCATTTTATTCACTTTTTTGGGGTCGTTTAACCCCTTAAATCGTGCATTTATGCGCAAAATAGGTACTTAATCGTTCCTTTTCAGGTATTCAGCATTTGGAAGGCATTTGGAGGAAATACACGTGAGTTGGGCTCATTTAGAGAAGAAACGGACAAGACTACGAACCTACACCAACATCTCTTAAGAAATTCTACTTAGCAGCTGGAGACGGCGTCACAGATTACACGTGACACCGTCATAACTCATACCAAGACGGTGTCACAAGATCTCAAGACGGCGTCAGAATGCATGACCCAACCCATTATCTAAAATATTCTATTCATGATGGCGTCACGATTAAAACGCGACGCCGTCACAACAATTTTCCTATATTATACAACACAAATTAGGGTTTTAAGTGTATAACCTTTAGAGTAAAGATAAACGAACCCTAGTACGTTAGCAGCTGGAGGAACGATTTTAAGGCCACAAACCCTATTAAACTTCCCATAATTGCATTATTTAATCAAGTAAGACTATTTTAAACATTCAATAAGTCTTGTTTGTGTGATTTTTATCTGTTCTTGGCTTATCTTAACATGCTTTATTTATGATGGTATGAAACCTAGGATGTAGATCTTAGTGGTGTTGCTTCTTGTGATGAATATGCATGTTAGGTCTTAGAAAACCAGGTTTGTTTGTATCGATGTTGATATGTCTAGGAAAACATGATTGTGTAGAAAGGATACCATCAGGTAACAGTCTTCATACTACCTTGCCCCTTATATGGTTGATACACTCTTAATATATTTCAAATGCATTTAATATACTCTTAGGGGCCTTGTAATAGTCTTCATACTACCTTACTTGTGTGTTGCCTTAACGGAATTATAAATAGATGACGGGTTCGTGTAATTCGTTCATGACTTAGGAAATAATTACATAGATCATTACAAGTGTGACAAAGCAACAACACTAGGAGAAGCAATCTAGGGAGTAATACATGATTAAATAAACATAATCTTTTATTATATTGTTATCACCAGTAGCTTAGTTTATTATTTAGTTTAATAGCTAAAACCAAACCAACATCTCAAATATATGATTTACCTACTTTCTTATAAACATAAAAATACAAAAATAATCTTCTCTTAACCCTTAGAATTCTGTTAGACTGTGATCAAGCCTTCCCAACTTATTCCCCTAGAGAACGATAACAACCCCTGATTCTTACATATACTACACTACAACGATTAGGTATACTGCCTAGGGAGATGTAAAACTTCTTGTAGAAGTCCCTTACGACAACAGCAACAAGTTTTCGGCGCCGCTGCGTGTGGAATAGTCAGGTTTTGATCATAGTTTAGCTTAGTTCTACTTGCTTGAATCCTTTCAAGTAAGATTTAATTTCCGCATATTAGCTTTCTTGTAGTCTATCTTTTCTTTGTGTGTTTGTTCGTAATTTTCATTGACTATTCCATTCTTCATCATGGAGAATGCGAATCCATCATCGACCTTAGGATCCTCTTCTCAGGAACCATCTGCCACTACTCACGCTAGGTTTACGGCCCGAATAAACAAGCTTTTACAAATGCGGCAAACCATTGATTCTCTCCTCTTCAAAACCATGAACGAATTAACCAACCAATCTTCCGACTCTGAAATCTTCTGCCCTGA
>BQNB010178622.1:0-10899 GCA_026074375.1 Tanacetum coccineum
CTTGTGTAAAGTTTAGTTATCCAAGATAAATCCTACACAACTTATGATAGAAAATTTGTTTGATAATACTAAAGATTATGCGGAATCTAATCTTTAATATAAGAAGAATTCTTCAATGAAACAATAATTCTAATGAACATACAAATTAACAAACAAAAGCTTTAATATATTAATACAAATAATCTAACTAGTATTAGGGTTACAAAACCTTAAAGCTATAATAACTCTATGAACGACTCCTTTTTTATACATAGAACTCTATGCCCTAGGACCTCCTTTTATACACTAAGGAATCCTAGTCGATTTACAATATATTACAAAACTTAGAATATTCTTAAAGATCTATTCTATAAATAGCATTCCTTATCAAATAAGTAATCTTGATCTTTAAGCAATCTTTATCTTCTCTGAGCAGTCTTTATCCTTTCAGCAGTTGTAATCTTTTAGCAACATTAACTCTGAACTCTAGCAGTAGTAACTTATACACCAGCAGCATTAACTATGTACAAGCAGTAGTAACTACTTAGAATTTTTTTTTCAATCTGCATTAGCAGTACTAACTTTACTCTAGCAGTACTAACATATACTAGTAGTAGTAACTAGAAGTATTAATATACACTAGCAGTACTAAGTTACACTAGCAGTAGTAACTAAGTTACACTAGCAGTACTAACTACTTAGCATATTTTCATTAGAGTTAATGAACACCACTAACTTTTGCTTAGCAGTAGTTACACAAACCTTAGCAGTAGTAACTCTATGATCATCAAGAAGTCTTTTAATCCCAACACTTGGCCTCAAGAAAGCCAATTTGCTTTTGCTAAGCCTTATCATATGAATGCACCTGACCCTTCTAGGAATAGTATAAAGCGTGTGTCATTTCAGTCACTACATGAATCTGTAGGTTCAAATGACATGGTTCATAACTACTACCTAGAGGAAGGTAAGAAAAAGGCACAACTTCAGAAAGACAAAGCTTTGGACTCAAAACCTAGTGTGATTACTCTTGTTAGAATACCATACACTACTTATGGTAGCAAACCGAAATCTAGGAACTCGTATAAACAACCTAGGAATTGGCCACCATCCATGAGTAGTCGTGTATCGAATAAAGTTGTAAACATAGCAGAACCACCTAGGAAATCTAAGCTTTTCTTGAATTCTAAAAGACTTAGTATGTCTTACATGCAAAAGGTGCATCTACAATGCAAATCACGATAATTGCATTTTTAAAAACCTCTCTAAGGTGATTTCCCATGCCTCTGCATAGAAAAAGGATGCACAATCCCATAAGATAACAAAAAGATACATACCCGTAGAAAAGAAAAGCAATTCTAAGAATCTTGGCAGACAGATCCCCATAGGACAAAGGTTTTCTCCAAAGAAGTCTTTGGCTGTGTATCTGAAAACAACACCTCTTATATCTGGTCTTACATGGAAACCAACGGATAGACTCTTTACTAATGTTGGTCTTAGGTAGATTCCTACGGGAAAGACTGTTGGAACTTGCCTCAACACAAATGATAGTGCAATACCATTAGGAAAGGAAACATGTTCTCCAAAAAAGGTTATTTGTGCAAACTCTTCTTCTCTTAGTGCAGATACCTCAACAGCTTCCGAACCCATATTTGTTCAAAGGATTCATCTTAATGTAAATATGTATCATAGAACTTTTCTGTGGATAAAGATCCCATCTTTATTATTTTAGAAAATATCGCTTTTAAATATATCGTAAGAGAATGATCACAAATAAAAAACTCCTTAAAAACCAGAAACTAGCAAAATTAAAAAATTAATATAAAATACCATAAAATGTATATTCGTAGACGAGTATCTTGGGAGTCGATAACATTTACGTAATAGAAATAAGATTAACTCATTGTCTACGGATAGTATCTGATAGTATCGAGCTAAGAGTGTTGTAAATGCTTTTTAAAACGTGTCTATTTTACTAATTTGTTCGGATGGCTCATTTGATATAAATCAGTACATAACCGAGTCCTCAAAGTAAAGAAAAGTGTACGTTGTAGTGCTACTTAGATCTTGTAAAAGCAAGAGATAATTCGCTTCTTAGTCTTGAGCATTTTTTCTTCATAAATTTCTTGGCTCGGGTACACTACGAAACTTCTAGTAAAGTAGCAAACTTAAGACTGCATACTTCAAATTAAAGGATAATTTGTCGCTTATGTTATTTATCTCGCATACGGAAGATAACAACTTCTCGGACTTGAGCTGATACACAACGTCAAACCAAAGACATTCAAAGTCTTTTGAGCTCAAGTAAACATTGGTTTAGTCAAAGACATGCGCTGGGACACAATTTGTTCATGAATTTTTCTCGAAAGGTTTTTGTTCAAAATCTTTCAAAAATTGTATGTTCAAAACCACTCCCATTCTCATGAAACTTTCAAAAGTCAAATCATCTTTTTATAAGTAAATTAATTTTTGAGGGGGAGCTTTTAAAACCAAGTTTAATGCTTTTAGACACATCCTCATATGTCTACTTTGTGTGTCTAAAACATTTCAAAATGTTAAAGCAAGTGAAAGAAATTAAATGTTAAAACTTGATTTTTCACATTGTTTAAAACATATAAAAGTGGTCAATCTCAATTTATATGGAATTTTTAATGGTCATATGCCTAACTATTAAAAATTGGTTTCATATATGTGAAATTGAGGAGTGCAAAATACAGAAAAATGTTTCATCCATAATCATTCTTCAAACATTTGTCTCCCCCATGTAAACTTTTTCATGTCTATAATTTTAATCAATTGGCTTATGAACATACTAAGAGATTTATTATTTTCATGAGTGAGGGAAAATTGATTTAAAATGTGATCTATAAGACTCAAGGTGTTTAAATGCAGATAATTAACTATTGTCCTTCAAGTGGAAAATAATTTTGAAATATCGCTTGTGTACATGTGTAGGGCATTCCAAAGAAGAAAACTCTTAAAGGTTAAACGTTTTATATTTCGTATCTAAACATACATTGAGTGTTTATTCAATGTTTTTATGGTTACAATCAATACGCAACAGTATCACACTTATTAATTACGGTGATTATGAAGTCCATAAGGTGGTTAGGTTAGGCATCGTCATACGTGAGATCCAGACCATGTTTAGAGAAGGGATGGGGCTCTCCCAAAAGAATCAATCATAGTTAGAAATAGCATGTTCCTTAGGTAGAGATTCAAGAGAAGAAATGAGATTTAGGGAATAATACCGGAGTAAGATTGAGTTTAACAAACTTTGGAATAATTGCACAAGGTGTTAGTAAAAGAGTCTTTGGATTTAAGTATTGAAGGGGTTGGAAGAAAGAAAATAGAATGCAAGGATAAGAGGGTCTAGAAGAAAGAAGCACTCCATACACCTTTGAGGGAAGAAACCGAGTCAATATATATGCTATCGGTTTTTACAAACTCGATTGTGTGTCTAGTATTGAGAGACTATATATGAGACATCATAGACCCAGTGATGAGTGCATAACCTTCATTAAGCTAATCGAGTTTCTGACTCCAAAAGAGACTTGTCTCAATTGTCACGCTGATCAACACGACCTCTATTGAGTTTCTACTCTAAGTTAGTTAATATTTAAAAGGTGACAATCTGCTCTGGCCTCCAAGTACTAAAACCAAAATGCACAAATCGAGTCTAGATCCAAGAGATCAATCTGTAAATCTCATTAGGACGCATTTCTTGATAAACACTTGTTGTTCAACATCTAGAACACAAGTGATAACAAAGAGTCCTACGCACTATCCTTGTGATTTTGCCAGAACATCTGAGTGAACTCTTTAGTATTTACAGTGACGATCCTTCCAGTGTCAACATAAAACATGTGGAAAACTAGAAGAGGGGAGGGGTTAAATAGTTTTCTTGTTTTAAGATTTACTTTTCAAAAAAATTATGATCTTATATGAAGTTTGCACAATATTGATGTTTGGTTAGAGAATAAATGTAATGCAAGAAAGTAAAGAGTTAGAGAGAAACAACCAAGACGCAAGCATTTATAGTGGTTCGGCTACAAGGACACCTTCCTTGCCCTACTCCACTCCCTGAGTCACCTACTCGAGAGTTAGTAAACACTAGTCACCAAACTCCTTTCAATTGGCAGAGAAGCCTCACAACGTGGCTTACACCTTTTAACGGTACAGAGCTAAATATCGGATTCTTCACACGGTAGAATCACACCAATATCACTACACTTGGTTTACAAAGAGGATGAATACAAGTACAACTACTATATGATGTACAAGAATTAGAGATATGATCTTGATGATGTGAATGGAGAAGCAAAGCAATATACTTGGAACTTGATCGTCTCAAAGGGGTGTTTGGCAATTTCTTTCTTGAAGAGAATTACCTACAAATGCTAAAAGAAACTAAACAAGAATTGATGAGAGGAGAATGATCAGTAAATTAGAGAGTTTAGAATTTAGAAAAGGTGTGAGTAAACATGAGAATAACTTGGTATTTATGAGCCAAAAAACTTGCCACTTAATGATTTTGTAACCGAGTTCTGCGCAGTTCCATTGCGCAGAAGGAATCCGGCTATGTTTTTTCAATAGAACAGGAATCCGGCAACAGATAAACCAAATCCGGATTTTGATATACAAAATATTGAGGGATCATATGTAATCTTGTAAGATTACACTAAGATATGTTGTATTTGATGATGTCGTGAATGATGAAAGTAGTATTTAAATTATTTACTTGTAATTCTAAGTATTTCTAAAAATGGAAAGGTAAGAGTTGATGCAACATGTATGTGATTTGGGTAGTTTACTTTAACACAGTTTTATTAGATGTCATCAACAAAAAATAGTAAGATCGTAAGATAGAAATAAACGTTTTTACTGGTTTATTTGTATTAACAATCTCCCCCTTTTTGTTGATGACAACAAAATGAAACTTACTGGAAGTAAACTAGCCCAATGGAAGTATGATTTATGGTTGTGGGTTAAGTTCCATTTTGCTTTCCTCCATTTTACTTCCCTTCTCCCCCTTTTTCGAAACAAAAATATTGAAGATATAATTCTAGTTAGAAGAGGAAGAGAGGTAAAAGTTAGATCGAGATGAATCGATGATATGCAGTGCTTTCGCCTTGATGGAAGTAACACCTATTTTTTTGAAAGTATCAAGGCATGACATTTTTTTTAATTGTCATGAAGTAAATGCAAGATTGTCTTGAGTTGGTTTGAACCGAGATCCAAAACTCCCCCTTATTATAGGTATTCCTCTTGAGGAAAACATAAATGCCATGTAATGCTACAAAAAAGGTTCTAGTTAAGATGGCATGAGCTCCCCCTTGCTTTAGGAGTACCGACAAAACAAATGTGATAGTCCAAAAGCTATAAAATATTTCTATAGAATCGGCATGGACGGTTTTGTCCCTACGATAGAACCGGCTTTAAAAGACGAAGGAACCGGCTGTTGTGCACAGTCAAAAACTTTGACTTTTCTAAAAAAGAAGTTGAATTGAAAAGATTATGTCAAGAATAGATAACACAATACATTTTTCTTAAACCATAGCATTATAACATTAATCAAGAGTACAACCGATCTTAATTAATGTTACACAATTATTTTATTCCTAATGCCTTAGTCTAGTAGTTATGAGCAAGAACGTTGAGACGATGGAGAATGTGATTGAGGATGAATCGAATTTCTTCATGAAGGTTGTCGACAACGACTCTGGTGCGTTGGCATTGTTCGCAAAACATTTCATGGGTGAGCATAGGAAAGGGGTTATTAGGCCTTAGAGGCGGAAGATGTGGTGGAAATGGTAGGAGAGGAGACTCCATGACCGGAAGAGGAGGAGGTTGATTTTTTTAGCATTCAATTGATTTAAATGATGGACGAGGTAGAGGAGGATTAGTGGTTCGAGGAGGTAGGTCTTCTAAGAAGTCAAAGAGAGCGTATGGAGAAGTAGGAGGGGTTGAGAAGATAAGATCAACAGGGTTAGGTTGAATGGTTAGAGGCAAAGGAGTGTTGGCAAGGGCTTGGCTTTGGATGCAGGTAGGAGAGGTTAGTGGAGGGTGGAGCATGACTTTCTAGGATGTGAGCAAAGTTTGCTTGGTGAGATTCTCGGGGTTGTGATTGGTGAAAGTGGTGGAGAAACATTTGGAGATGATGGAGGAGCCGTTTGGTAGTCGGTTGGAGGTGAAAGAGCTTGGTATAGAGGTGATGACGGACGAGGGTTACTAAAGCAACAAGGTCGGATGCTAATCCTAGCATTACGTTTAAGGTTATTTGGAGCATTCTTTTCTTTGTTTGACTTAGGCATTGTTAGTTTTCTTAAAATAGATTATGAGAAAGAGTGTTTGGAACAAGCTCTTTTTATAGTGTATTTATTTGAATGAATGAGTGTTTTACTTGATATTTTGGTGAAAATCTAATCATTGGATATGCCTAAAGTCAACTCCTAAATCCTAAGATCAGATAGAGTGAATTTGGTGGGAATTGGTTGTGGTAAGAGCTTAAAATTCGTATTTCAAAATGCTGCACATTGTTGTCGGTTCTTTCGGTTCCATTTGCAAAATGGAACTGACTTTGATTTTCAAAGGGACCCGCGACAACAGATGTTGCAGAAAACACTTTTTGGTGTGTACCTATATGCGACAATGTGAAGGTGCGATTATCTCGACTTAAAATAAATATATATATATAAGATAACCCTAAGTCTCCTTGGTTTAATGTTGCTACGATTGAATGTACCCGAAAGATACACATTAATTGTGCATTCCTTTAGCATTCAAGAAACATGTTATGATGCATGAAAACATTTTTATTTTTGTATTAAGCAATGCAAGAAAAAAATTTATTTTGTAAATGTCCTAGTTTGTGAGAATGTTTTAGAAAAAAATTTATCTTTCGAGATTTTAATGGAATAAGATTTTCGTGATGCAAGTGCATATAGTATATATATACTAATAGTAGAATGCTTAAAAATTCTCAAAAGTTTTATGTGCAAGAAATAGAAGCCTAGACTGAGAGAGAAAGAGTAGAGATACATACCTTTATGTATTTTAGGCGCTGGGTTCTATGAGACCGAGACCTAGTCTAAGAAGGTTAAAAGGTTCTCTTTTGAGGGGTTTAGTTAGAATATTGGCTAGTTTGTCTTCGGAGGAGACCTTCTCAATTGAGATGTTCCCATTTTGGACATTGTCACAAAGGAAGTGATGACGGATTTCAATTTGTTTGGTACGAGAATGGAGAAAGGGATTTTTACTTAGGTCGATGGCACCATTATTGTCACAAAGGACCGGTATATCATCTAGGACTATGTTATAATAAACTAAGGCTTGTTTCATCCATAAAGCTTGTTGGCAAGCTTTTCCGGCAGAAACATATTCGGCTTCGGTGGTGAAAATGGCTAGGGCGGTTTTATTCTTGGAGAACTACGATGTGAGGCAACATCCCATGAATGTGCACACACCGCTTGTGCTTTTGCGATCGACATAGTCTCCCGCATGATCGGAGTCAGCATAAACAATGGTTTCAACGTATCTAAGATCCTTTTACCCTTCTAGATAGAGGTTTTGGAACTTCTTGAAAATGGGCGCATAGACAAACACTAAACATGATGTCCGGCCGACTAGCCGTTAGGTAGAGAAGACTACCAATCATGCCATGATACTTTATGTCGTCAACGGATTCCTCATCTACATCCCTGGTGAGTTTGGTTTCGGATGACATAGGAGTTTTGATTGGTTTGGAGTCTTCTAGACCAAATTTCTTGAACATTTCCTTGATGTATTTGGATTGGTTTAAAAAGATGTCATCTTCTAGTTGTTTGATTTGTAACCCAAGGAAGAAGTTCAATTCACCCATCATGCTCCTTTCAAACTCGTTGTGCATGATTTTTTAAAAATCATCACAAAGGTCTTGATAAGTTGATCCAAAAATGATGTCGTCCACGTAGATTTGGACAATGATGATATTTGAATCCTTTTTCTTGGTAAATAGAGTGTTATCTACCAAGCCCATGGTGTACATATGGTCAAGGAGAAAGGCTTTGAGTCTATCGTACCAAGCTTTGGGTGCTTGTTTAAGACCATATAGAGCCTTTTTTTATTTAAAAAGTTAAAAGAGACATGTTGGGGTTTTCAATTCGACAACGCTGGAGGCTTGATAGCAAGCAAAGGACTTCGTTCATTTAATAAAACCCAATGTAGGAAAGCACTTTTGACGTCCATTTGAAAAATTAGAAGTCATGTGTCACAACCAGTAAGCAAGTGATTGGATCTAAAGATAATCTAATTCTTGCTACATGAGCATAGATTTCATCAAATCTATTTCTTCTTGTTGAGTATAATCCTTGTGCAACAAGTCTAGCTTTTGTTTTCTTGATATGGAATGTTACGATATAAACTAATCAAACAAATAACCCTCAAAATATATATATATATAATATATATATATATATATAATATATATATATATAACTATAAATATATTTAAATATATATCTTTATATATATATACACACACACACACATATACATAAGCAAATTATCATACAAATTATTCTTATGAAAGAATAATAAGTAATCAACACGGGTATCGTTCTCCTCGGTGAGAGGTGAATGCAAATCTACGTTCATATTGAAAATCGAGCTTGATTGTCATTTAAGTTTTGGTTTTGGCTTCTAAATCTAATAACGCAAAGGGAAAGCATATAAAGGCACGCTAAACTAGAAAATTAAAGCAATTTAAAAATCTAACGACATTTAAAATAAATAAAAATTAATTAATAACTAAAATAAACAAATTATTCAACTTAAAATGACAAACTAAAACTCTAAAAACTCAAAATGCAAACTTATTAAACTAAAATGACTTAAACTAATTTTTAAAAGACAGAAAATATTTTTTTGAATTTTTTTACTATTTAAAACTATTTTTTTAAACTAAATAATACTAAAAATTAAATTAAAAATACTAAATTTAATCCTAAAGTTTTGAGAAAATTTATAAAAATACTAGTTACTATTCCTAAGGTTTATACAGAAAAACGAGTCAAAAAGCTTAAGCCAATAAGCTGGAAAAAAAATCAAATAAAGACAGATAAGCTAAAACTAAAGATAGTATAAAACCATTAAATAAAGCAAGTTAAACTGAAAAAGACTCAAAGGCGCGCTGGTAAGTTGTGTGTGTGGTGAAGGTGGAGGATCACGACAGGATTCGAGTCCCGTACCTACCATTTATCCAAACATTTTTAATTTTCATTTTCTTTTTGAAAAAGCTATAAAATAAGCAAAACTAAGAAACTTTAATAAATGAACTTTTTGCTGAAACTTATTATTAAGCTAGGAAAAGCTAATCTAAAAGAGGCAGTTTAGCTTAAAATTGTTAAGCTTAAGATTAAAACTGGAGTCAATGTCATAAAATACCTATGAAGTTTCAAAATTGTCCCGACTTCATCAACAAACTAAATTTCGTACTGTCTAGACCAACAAACTTTCGAATCTTGTTCGGATATCACCCATTTCATTCATTTTTGCCGATACTGTGGCAGTTAACATACACGTTGACACCAGTTTTTTTTTTATTACTTAATTTAATAAAAGTCAATGCCAAATCTGTTATACACCAAAGAAGTCAATGCCACGATGGATTTCCACTAAACACATAACAAAAGTCAATGCCAAATCTTTACCCCTTCTTCTCCACTGCTACCTTTCTTCTCCACCCAAATACATCTTCATTTTTTCAGGCGAGACCTCTCCACCAAGTGAGCGAATCCCAGACATATTTGACGCTGTTATACCAAGATGATGACGATCTATGGATCCGAACTAGTGATTTCACCAAGTGGCGCTATCGAGAGATGCAACGTATATCGGGTGTCGAGCGAGATATTGATGCAGGATGCTTTAATCTCGATTCACAACGAGCGAGACTTAAGCTTTCTAACCATGTATTTTGTTAAATCTGTTTTGCATCGATGCATCATTAAGCAACATCAATTCACTAAAAAGATCTTTGATTTACTCAAAAATCAACCTGTGGAAATCGACGTGCTTTAAAACCATGTTTTTTTGTCAACTCTATTCTGCATCGATGCATCATCAACCAACATCAGATCCCTGAAAAGGTCTTTGATTAACTCAAAAATCAACTTGGGGAGCAACGTGGCATCTTTAAAGCTCATATGTTCATATGGCCATCGTAATATGATGGATCCATACGTATAAAGATAGTTCAAGAGTAGTTGTTAAACAATCCTAAGCTAATCGAGAAACCTTTAGAACAAAACATCATCAGATTTAACCCGATATATCCTTCGTTTTCAGGAAGTGACATGGGCGCAGTGGAAAGACGTGTGTGTTGTGAGGGGGAGGTCACAGGTTCGAGTCCTGTGACCTACCTTTTTGTGAAAACATTTTTTTATTTTTCTTTTTGAAAAAGCTTTAAAATAAGTAAAAATAAGAACTTTTAATAAAAGACTTTTTACCAGACTTTAATATTACGATTGAAAAAGGCAATTTAAAATCATACTTTAGCTTATTAAAGATTTAGTTAAAACTAGACATAAAGCTAGGACTATTTGGATTACTTTTAGACTCAATAAGCACATAGAAAACCAAAAAGATAAAAGTAAACCTAAACCTATACCTAATTAGCACTAGTGACAGGAAATAAGCAAAGACAAAAAGCTAAAAATCACTAAAAAGATTCTAAGACAGCAGACTCAAAAAAGGAACTTAAGAGACTTTTGACAGGTTTTAAGCTAAGATATTGAGCAAATAAGCACTGAGTAAAAGCTAAAAACTAAAAACAGATAAAGTGCTAGACTCAAATGACTAGAAAAATCTGAAATTAAGCACATGGATTTAGAAAATAAGCTAAATAACACAAGTTAAAATGACATACTACACTTTTATTTTTGG
>BQNB010178623.1:0-12852 GCA_026074375.1 Tanacetum coccineum
CGAGAAATTTGGATCGAGAACTTAGGGTCGAAATTGTCGACCCTAAGTACTTTGGGTCGACACCTTTTGTAACTTAGGGTCGAAAATGTTGACCCTAACCCTTTATATTGTTGTAGTGTTGTTACTAGCTACTTCCGCCAGCCACTGGCGTGCGTGGAAGATAGCCCGCGTCCGCAGACACGATTACAGCGAAACCTTGCCCAACAAGGGTCCCACTTCGGGCCATTAACAGGAACAAGCGAAATATTAGGAAAACCTAATATTATGTTTACCTATAAAAAGGGGTACTCTGACACTCCACAAGGTATAACTCTCTGACCTTTCTCAATACACACACATATCTCTTAACATGTTTACTTACTCTCACGCCGGAGTCTAATCGTGGGGTCCATCCCCACGGTAATGCTAACAGTTTACCTTCACTTGTGCAGGAAACTATTCCCTTTACTTGCTTTAGTAAAGTATCTCTCACCCATAAATTACTTGGAGGCCCGGCCCAACAAGTGGTTTATACGCAATTTACAACCCATCACATATTTTGTACTAACCATAGTCTATTGTAAGAGCTTAGTAACCAGTCTTTATACGTCCAAAATGGAGCTAAGGTGAATGAGATATCGAAGCTTAAAGCAGGTGGTTGAAACAAAACCTGAAAAAACTTGAATTTAGTAAAAATTCAGTTTTAAAATCTTGTTAATAATTGAAATTTGTAACAACACACTTAATGTTTAGTTACAGGTTTTCTTTTAATCATTTCTAATATCATTCAACAATTTCGAATTGTGTATTTGTACTATAACTACTAGCTCCAATGTTGTTCCAAGATACACACCAAAAACCAAAGAGCTTTTCCCTTCTCCCCTAACGTACTCACATACACATTCTGTCAAACTTGCAAGTTTGGTTATCTCCGGCAGCACTCGTGCTTCAGCCGTTGTACCTTGGGAAACAACTAAGGTAATTGTACTTGGAATTGTTTTAAGAGAATCGTGTTCAACATGAGCCTCGGTTACATGTACTTCATTTTCGTTTAGAACTGTATCCTTGTTAATCTACACTTTTTGGTTGAATGTCTATTGGTATTGAACACTAATCGGTGTTCTTATTTTTTTAAATAAACGGTATTCCTCTACTACAATTTAGAACAATTTTGTTTGTACCGTTTATATAAGAAGAAAATGATTCCTTTCAAACCAGTTTCCTTGTGTTTTGGAGAGACTCTAATTTGATTGTTAAACAAACTATGAATCCATATCCTGAGCAGAAGTATATTTGAACGTGTGCTCTGCATAACTTACTTAAAAGTATCTCTTCCTTTATATCTTTGTGTCCAAACAGCCCCTCAAAACAGTCTGTCCAAACAAGCAACCAGTTTTTAGAACAGTTTTTCTGCACTTGTTTGCTGTCCAAACAGCCCTTAAAAAGGTTTGTTCAAACAGCCCCTCAGAAAGGTTCTCCCAAACAGCCCCTTTTGGTCACATCCTATCGAAACATACCTTAAAGTAAGATTTTCTTTGATTGCTGAATTTTATGCATAAATTATTTCTTTCTTTTATGCAACTTATGCAGGAAATTTTGCACATTATAGATATTTCTTTCTTTCTTGTCAAACAACGCTTAATCATAAATGGTAGCTAAAAGCAGACTTGCGAAGGGAAAAAATGCAACATTTTTTTGGTGCAAAGGGTGAAAAATATATTAATCCACAAACAACTTACAATATGGAATTCACAACTAGCACGGACAGGCCCATCTAGTTACAGACAAGAAATTCTAAACACCATCAGTTATCTTTGATGGCACATACCACTATATCTGATACAAGAAAAAACATAGGAAGAAATTAGACTATGAAGAAACTATGCAGCTTCATTCTTCTGCACAACAAGTATTCAATCAACAATTCACCCAATTTGCACCAAAACCATAGCTTCATAACTACATTTCTAAACCAACATTTTCCAAAGTCATTCAACCATCATCCACAATAATTTTGGAAAAAGGAAGGAAGGCATCATTATGCAAGCTATAGTCCCCATACCTCTCCATTTAAAGGCTATACCAATTTACAAGATTCACGTTTTTTAGACCAACATCGACCTATGAGAGATTCAATGCTATGAATGGCCAGAGTATTTGTCTATGCATGTATGTAGGGAAATCGTCACTTAACAAGAAGAAAAATATGGATCCAACTAAAGAGGTAAGTAAGTCAAACCCTTTTGAGGTGCTAACAGCGGTTGAAAATGATGTGGAGTTGTGTATAAATGGGGGTACTTCTAATTTGGCCAGCCAAGTGACCAATTCTAGTAGATCTTTGTTTTGGAATGTGGATGCAAGTATTCCAAGTACTACTCCTGTTATTGAGAGAATTGATAAGATTAAAAAATTATTATTGAAGGAAAAGTTACTTTGGTGGACGATGACGGTAAACCATTGGAAAAGGTGGCTTCTTCGTGTGATTATGATAGTGAGGATGAGGTTGAATTTGTTGATAACGACATGGCTAATTTTCTGGATAAAAATGATGGCTATGGTACACGGAGTTTGCTTGAGCAATGGACGGAATCTTACGAGAATGGTGACTACGGATACGATCCATACGATGATGATTTGTATGAAGGTCAGGATATCCCTGATAAGCTTCAAGCTATTTGTGATAAATTGGATATTACAGTGAGGGGTCGTAGGGAGAAATAGTTTTTGTATTATTATTTCTATTATAGGTCCTTACTAGTAGTTTTCCTTCCTTAAAGGAAGTTGTTCGCCCATGTAACGGGAGGTGATGTGCGACTCACCCTCATCCTTTGTACTTAACTATTTTTTGGCTTAATAAAATTTACCGGGGAAACCCTTTACCCAAAAAATAGGGATATCGTCACTAATGTAATACAAATATCCAAACACTCCATTAACTCTGTTTCAGCAAAGCAGAACAGTCCAAACACTCCCTACTCCTTACACAAGGTGAGGATCTTACTTAACAAAAGCATGGTTAATTGTAACAGAATGTAGAAGCTACAACTTAGTTAGTTAGCCAGTTTGTAGTTCATAGCTTTAGCTTATTAGCTAGTAGAAGTAGTATTTATACCTATTAGGTTGTAACAATTCATTTGTATCTTTTGTAACTAACTTTCCCTCTCAATAACTCACACACATTGTGTTCTTTACATTTGTCAATATGGTATCAGAGCCATTACCACCACAAATGGTGGTGGCTAACTGATTTCCACCACCCTAACAACTTTTACTGATGAATAAAACAATTTTTCTCCACCGCAACTAACTTTCCCGCCAAATTTTTTTAAACAATCAACCACTGTTTTCTGTCATAATCAACCACAATCAACATCCCAAACACTATTATCTACATCAAATCATCTAAATATCACACAACAAACAAGAATTTACATCAATTATCACTGAATTTGTTGCAATTTGGTCAAATCTTCATTCGTCATTGATAAAACTCAAAACCTTCATCAATAACACACAACTATGGTGACTGAAGCACAATCTCAAACATCAAATAACTCACAAAAAAATGATGACATCAACTCACCTCATCATCCACTCTTCTTTCATCCTAATGACCATCCTGGCCTTCTATTCATCTCAAAAAGCTTCTTGGATCAGAAAACTATGGTACATAGAGGAGATCAATGCTAATAACATTGAGTGCTAAAAATAAGCTAAAACTTATCAATGGGGAATATGAAGAGCCAGACTTATCATCTGTTTGTCAAGAGTCTTTTTAATTCAGTTCAGGTGATTTGATTGGCTTGATCTACTCCCATAGGTTGGGCGTATGCATTCCATCAGGACAAGGCATCATCAGTTAGAGTACCACTAGAAAATGTTACATTGTTTTCTTCAGCACATCTGCTATGAGAAAACACTGATTCGGTTCGTTTAAACCAGCGGATAAGGCCAACTGCTCCCTCCTTACCATTGAAGTAGAAAGGTTGACAGTTTATGACCTCTTTATAGTTTCTCGTTTTTGCTATAGGAGTTCCAATAGGACCGGTGTTCCTGTTGGGATTGCTAGTATTTACCATTGTTGCAGTTTGTGCTTCCAGAGCCGAGGTGACACTGTCAGCAACTAGTTTTTTGATGGCAGCTTGAGTCATGGCCGGTGCTTCAGATGTTGATGTCCTTTTGGGAGGCATTCTATCAACATAAGATAACACGTAATAAGAATGATATCACAAGTCTTGAAATGCAATACTTTAAAAATGTAATGCTTGAAGTGTAATGCTTAAAGTGTAATGCTTATTTTTCTTTAAAATGCTTAAAGTTCAAAAATAAGCATTGCTATAATGGTGATGATGATGGGAACAATGATGTATATGATGATAACGGAGATGATGATGTAAAAGAGATAAGTTGGTATTATGAAACAACAAGGTACATAACGGGATTGCCTTTGTATTATATCATAAACCACTTGCGTTTTTACTGTACATAGTCAAGATTTGACAAGTGTTTTTATTTATACCACACATCCCGTAGCTAGGTTAAAAGTTATAACTAAGATCTAATCTAATAGTCCGATAGTCCTTTCTAATAGTTCTTGAGTTCATTGATGGCATTTAAAAGGCTTTGCTTGTCTGCTTGATGACAGATTTGGATATCGTTGATGATGTGTTCTAGGTCAGTAATCCTGAAGCAAGCTAGAGAAATCTTGTGGTTACTTCCCATTTGTTTCTTGTGGGGTTTAGATATTTGAGCACAAGCTTGTTGGAGTTCAGTTTCCAAAGTGTTAAAATCTTGTTGGATTATCACCCGACCTTGACTGAGACCTTCGATTTTTTCTTCTATGTGCTCGATGCGATCGAGAGAGAGTTAATCTAGATGATTTAAAATTTCCTTGATTTTTTCTTCATGACGTTCCACGCTTGTTTTATGAGAGCTTTCTCCTATCTCAAGGTCTTGAGGTAGGGAAAAAGTAGAAGAAGATGATAGACCTTGTTTCTTAGGTGATAATAATTCTTTAGGAAGAAAGAATTCTTGAGGATTAAGCATTGAAGATTGTGGTATGATAGTTGCAGGCGGGATAGGTGATTTTTCATTATAATAGGCTTGCATAACTTTCATGTAAGGGTCATCATGAAAAAGAGAAAGGGTTGGTGAATCTAGTAGGATTACACCAAATGAGTTTGAAGAACTAGAGTAAGTTTTTCCTGGTGAAGATGGGAAATAATCTGGAGAAGTCGGGAGATAGTTCGGAAAATTAGAGGAATAGGCATCCTCAATGTTGAAAGTAGGATGAGTGGGAGAAGACATCGTTCTATTAACAACCCATGGATAAATATCATAAGTTTTATATAATAGTATAATAGTTATGTATTTTTACATATCATTCCGGAGGATGTAGCGGCACAGAGGACTTTGATGGCTAGAAAAAAAAGTAGTTATAGTTAAGGTTTTAACCTTGTTCTTTATAACTGTTGGCTCTTGATACCAATCTATAACACCCCCATTTTTACATATAGTAGTGGAAGCTAATCTGGGGTATTACTTCATAGTACAACATTCATAATCATAGAAAACAAATCATGAAGAGACGTTTTTGAAAATTTAGTTATCATTTATTTATTCATCAGAGTTTTTAAAAAAGAGAGGTCCCAAAATCTAGTAACAAAAGTTTGAATGATAACAATTTAACCATCTTCAAGTCCGCGCCACTCCATGCCATAAGTTGCTTAAGTACCTAAGATAAACATGCTAAAAAGTTAACACAAAGGTTGAGTGAAATTCATAGGTTTAAGTTAAATAGTTTGAATGCAAGTTCAATAGTGGGTTACATTGTTATACACCTATAGTTTGTAAAATAGTATTATTGCTCTTAAGCTCATGTCACCGAAGCCTTGGGATAATCAATAATCACAAGTAATTGCCCCAACGGGTGCCTTTGAGGAAAATACTTAGGCAATAATATATCAGAGTAGCTGATTCCCACATGATTTACCCACTTTTATTTAATTATTGCAAGATATTGGTACTTAATTGCTTAAAGTTTTGTATTGCAGTAATTATGAAGTCACTTGTGAAGAAGAAGCAAAAAGGAGCAATTCTGGAGCTAAAATGAAGACATTTGAAGAAAGTACTAAACTGCATACATACGCCATATCCAACAAGGAAGACACGGTGTATCTGCGCCAACTCATCACAAGAAACGCGTTCTTATCAATTCCCTATACGGCGTATCCACTGCTTATCCATACGCCGTATTGACAGCTGTTACCTCAGTCAAAGATACGTATTAAATGTAATTAATGGTAATTAGCCTAATTGGTTTGATCTTATAGCGGACTTCAAGGAGATTAACCCAATACGCCGTATCCACTTAGGCCGATACGGCGTATCCAGGCGATTTCAGACACTATAAATACTAGACTCAAAAACGAAGTTCAGTGTGCAAAAAACATATTCACTATATATTATACTTTTGAAGACGAATTTCTGAAGCCAAGAAGAGCAGCCAAGGTCGAGCATCAAACCTAATCCCAAAGAAGACATCGTGTAATTTTACTTTCTTAATCGTTTGGTTTTAATTAATCGTTTGATTACGTTTGTAACTATGACCATGATTATGGGCTAATACCCTCGGGTATTAGCCATTTTAATGAAGATTATTATGTTTGGTTTGATTTAATTTAGTTTTGCTTAATTTATCATTGTTGTTTAATTATGTTTATCACCTCATACTTGTTTATGTGCTTGTACATGCGACCTATCATTCAACTGGGTCTTGGGACACCTAACCAGTTACCTTGATGATGGGATAGCTCTCCATGTTGTGTTTTATATGCCCGGACCAATAGGATCACAAATGACACCTTGTCTTTTACCTTTTGACTTTGAGCTTAGTTAGACCGAAAGGTGACCCGATAAATGTTCAACTAGTATTGTTCTTAGTTGACTTGTAATTGATTTTGGTAGTGGACTACCGGCGTATGATTCAACATCAAGCAATAAGTAGGTAAAGTCCCGATGGGATAGGGTCTTAACAGGATCACCACTACTTTAATTCCCTATGATAGATTATAATTAGACTATAGGATGCTTTATGCGGATGCGTTAATCGTGACAGGATTGTTCGTGTCTAGGTCTTAGGAAGAAGTACCTCCTAAGTCTTAAGAATGATATGCCGCCTCGAGATAAGCAAGCCATTGCACTATTTAATCAAACCTCCATGTAGTTGGATTTAATTTGGTTAATACAATTTTCTTATATTTGGCTCGTACCGCTCTCTTGCTTTGTGTTATTTGCTTTAGTGTATTTTGTGTTTTGAATGTTTATTGTCACCATAAAACCAGTGCCAGTCTCTCAGGCTGAAAACCCCTCATATCCGTTAGATAATCGTATATAGCATAGGTTTAACTTGTAATTAGACTAATCTAGAATAGAATAAATACTAATTGGATAATTGGTTAACTCTTACTCTTAGTGTTCGACACCCTACTTACCGCGAAGCTACATCTTGACCAGGTACTCTGCCCGTTAAAGTGTTGTCTTTAGGTTAGTCGGCTAAAAATAAATGTAAAACTTTGATAAATAAATAATACCTATCCAACGACACATCAAGGTTTTTGGCGCCGCTGCCGGGGAGTGATTAGTTTAATCTTTGTTCTTTTAGTATTTATATTTTGTATCTTGTTTAGTGTATAATTGTTAGTTCTATTTTCTAACTGCTAATTGTTTAGTTAATATAAATACAGCGTATTCAGATCTCTGAATACGGCGTATCTGTCAATTTAACATTTCTCTTTAGCAATTAAGTCTCAGGAAACGATGGGCGACACCAACATTACCATAAAGGAATACATCAGAATTGAAGAAGATAAAGCTCAAAGAGGTGGTTTGGTTTTCAATTGGAAAACTGCCAAATTTGGCAGAACAGAACACTATTATGAGGAGGAGTGCTTTTCAAATTTCAAAGAGGAATTCCCAGCAATAGTCTTCGGAGAAATAAACAGTGACTCATTCAATTCTAAGCAAGGAGGGGGTAATTAGTGAGGACGATGACGATGAAGAAGATTTTGAGACTAAATTCCCAGCCATAGTCTTCAACGCATCCAATACAACATCCTCATATGAACCCACTATAAGTCCTCCTAACGATAGTGAGCTTGATTTCAAGATATCATGTGACGAATCCGATGATGAAGACTACACGGTAATTTTTAATGAAAACTCATTTTCGTATAAAATAGTTGCTGTTAATGATTTGAAAATAGTTTCAGAAAATGATGATAACAATGTAGCTTTGTCACACAACCCTAAGGTTGATCATGATTTGGATTACTTTAATGACTTTGAAAACGAATTTCCAGCCATTGTTTACAACGATGGCTTGACATCTAATTCAGATCTTGTGATTAAAACTCCAGTAAGTACTGATAAAACCGATGAAATTGAGCCTATTGATGAAACATCATTTTCTGAGTATGAAGAATAGATTATTTCTTGCTTTAATGATCTATTTAACGATACTCATTCTATTGAATCAAAATCAAAACTTAACAATGATGATAACAATATCGGTGTAGTACAGTTTTCTGGGGATAATGAAAGGGATGATGAGTTTTTACAAACATGTCACAATGATACAAGAGACGATTTTGAAATAAGAGATCATGTCACTAACTTAAGCCGCGTTATTTACTGCTGTATGACCGGAATGTTGTTCTTTCTCATTATGAACTTATATGTGCCATTCGGCATTCTGTTCGACCCTAAGCGGTATTATAAGGATGGTTCTCAAACAAATGTTGCAGAGGCCAAGGTAAGTACTTCTATTAATTTTTGAAAATTGGTCTCTATACGGCGTATAGGAAAACCTATACACCGTATCTGTTTTCATTGTCTGATACGCCGTATCAGACAATTCCCAATATGATGTATCGAGTCGAGGTATAAAAACCCAGCTCTATACGCCAAATCATTTCACACATACACTTTTACCCACAATAAATTTTTTTACCAAATCTTTTTACTCGAATCCAATCCATGTTATTCATCCTCTACATCCTCATAATCATCAGGTAAAAATCTTATCCTCAATCCCAATTTTGAATTATATATATATTTAAGGGTTAGGGTTTAGATTTTTAAATTTAGGGCTAATGCTTGTGAACTGATATGTTTCCCCTCCCCTCGTTCCTAGATTAATTGAATAATGCATTATCTTAAAACTGGGTTTGAATGGGTTTTGGGAAATCCCCTTTTAATTTTGAAACTTCCCTATGCAATATGCCGTATTGCATTCCACAGAATACGGCGTATTTCATACATGTTTTCCCCAATTTTCACCTTGATACGTCGTATCCATAAAAATTATATACGGCGTATATCTGATATCAACAAAGGATTTTTAAAACTTCATACGCCGTATCGTGCATAATTATATACGGCGTATCTAATGATTAAGGGAGTATTTAATTCTTCATACGCCGTATTAACATACGGCGTATTGCCTTTCACCCCTTATACGGCGTATCCTTTTATTCATATGTCGTATTGACCCACTCAACAGAATGTTTACTAACCTATTTAATTCTTTCAGATATGGCACCTCTACCCGCTGCTGATCAGAGACACCTATGGCTCAGATACCAGGTCCCGGGATACACACATCCTATCGTACACAGCTACGAGCAGAGACTGGCCACCATATGGAGTAGGCCGGTTAACCGGATACACGTGCTTGATTTTGTGGGGATCACTGATGACATGATACAGGATTAGCTCTGAGGTTGAGGAGAGTGTACACTAGTGAACAGGGACATGTACTTGCGAGCCACGCTTAGAGGAGATTATTCTCGATCAGGGTACCTTTGGTTCGAGAGTTTATACTTGAGTTTTTTAGCACTTGTAGGATGGGAGATACTGTGATGGAGCTTGATACTCCTAATACGTTATGCTTTCAGCTGGGTGGGGTGAAGCGTAGTATAAGTTGGAGGCAGTTTATTCTTGCTATGGTGTTACATACTAAGGAGGAGATAGCACCGCCTGGATTTGAGGGTTACTGGACTGGGAGTGAGAGAGAGATCCCTGACAAGGGGGACCTCAAGGATTACTGGATTGAGATATCATCTGACAGAGATCTTTTGGGCCCGACCCCTTCTTATGTCCACATTAGAGACCCTATGAGGAGACTTTGCCACAGGATGATTTCATACACCATCTTTGGCCGCGGACAGGGCTTGGAGAAGGTGTTTGGGGTTGACCTTTTCTACCTATAGACTATGGATTATGAGACTGCTAATGTCTCATATCTACTTACACGTTACTTGTTTCATTTTGCCGAGGGGAGGAAGGGGGTGCCCGATTATCTGGTGGTCATTTTATTGGTCGTCTAGCTCCTCATTTCGGGTTAGTGATGGATGAGAGACTGAGGGGATTGCATGTGATCACCCGTGAGCTTCCATTGATTGATTTGCATGAGTTTAGGAGGCTCAATATCTGTACAAGGGTCGGTGACACTTGGGCTTGGGTAGCCCCAAGACCAGAGAGGCAGCAGGCTACTGCGGCTGGAGCCCTAGAGGGCGGCGAGGCTGGAGAGGCAGCCGAGGACGCTCCAGAGATTCCTGCACCCACACCCGCACAGGCACCACCACCTCCTCCAGCTTCACAGCCCCGTACCATGGCCTAGAGGATTGATAGGCTCGAGGAGGAGGTGCACGACCTTCGACGCAATGTCACGGGTTTGCGAGGTGATGTCGCGCGCTTTACCACGGATCAGACTCGAGTCTCCACTTGGTTGGTTTCTTGCATGACTCAGCTTATGGATGCCAGTGGACAGACCTACGAGCCATTCGACAGCACCCTTGCAGGTAGCTCAGTATTATCCTTCTAGAGATGTGTCAGGCCTAAGACAGGAGAGGCTACTACCTCCGCAGCCACCCAGACCGATGCTCAGCCCGACCCTTAATCTCTTTATCTTTATGTTTTGTTGATCTGTACTGTACATTTATGACACTTACCGGTTAATTTTTGACATGTATATATATTATTTGATCGGTTTACTTGCTTGTGATAGAATCAAGATTGGCAGTAAGTTCATCAACACTTATTACTAATCAATTACAGGTCCATCATTCCGACAGCAGTCGAATAAGGTAAAAGCGTGAAAAGAAAAAGGTCAAACTTAAAGACCAGCTGAAACAAAAGTGCTCCTCGGGAGACAACCCGATAATGTTTTTAATTGTTTGAATTTAAATTGTTTGAATTTTAATTTTAAAAATTGAGTCTGTCTGTCAGACATACATACGGCGTATCGAACCCCTCTGGATACGACGTATGCATGTCTGAACAATTATCCAGTCTTTCAATTCTGTTATTTAATTTCCAGTATTTAATTGTTTTTGCAGGATTACATACGACGTATCCTAGGGTTTGGGATACGGCGTATTGTAACCTGTACAGTTGTATGTTTAATTGTTTGCATGTATTGTAGGATAGCGAAAGCACAAATTGCATGAACGTCTTCTAACTTTTACGCAGGACCTTGCTGTAAATGAAACCGACTTCAAAGTATAGTATGAAATTACCTAGTGTTGATTTCTGCTCGGCATTCAAATGCCCTGTCAACACTCCTTTTGCTCAAAAACTCAAAATGAAGAACCATTTGGAGCAAACAATCAGGGAAGTCTCCTCGGTCTAATTCTTTTTCCATTATTATTTAATTGTTTATCTATACAATGAGGATGTTGTATAATTTACGTGGGGGATGGAGAATTAGAACGTACTTGTCCTCATTTTCACAAATAAAATGCTAACATGCTTAAAAATGGATAAAAAAAATTTAGCATGACTTTTTTTGTGAAAAATCACTATTTACATTACCTAGCGTACTATAACCCTTATTGTCTATTGTGAGAATTAAGCCTATCCGTTTCCAATTGCTTACTAAAATTCCATAAAAATATGTGTGTGCCGGTGATGTAGTAGACTTTAGAACTTGGCCTGGTATATCACTCGAGACCTCAATAATAAGTACTATGGATTTAGATAGAGTAACATGCTTAACTGGTAAATTTCTAGGATTAAACCAAAAAGCCTTTACATGTCGTATTATTAACTAACTACACTGGTTACTTAACCCCCGTGTAACCCTTTTGCTTACTCTCATTTTAAAGTATGATACCCCTAGAACAACCTGCTAATCCATTCCTTTCTTTTTCCACACCAATAAAAAATTGTTCGTTACACCTTTACACCTTAGCCTACCGTGTAGATTAAAGCCTATTTGATCAATGTTGCTAGTTGCTTTTGTGTAAAGTTTTGTAGTTCCTGTGTCAAAGTGAAAATTTCTCTGTCTATAATGGTCGGGAAAATTGCACAATGCAATGGGATGTTTTCGTAGCTCGTGTATTTTGTTACCTTCGCAATTATGTGATTATGTCCGAAGAAGAAAGTTTTAAAGAAGAAAGAAAATCAACCGGATAGATGATGATAGTGAAGACGGTGATTTACACCTAGATGTATGATGTATTGCAAGCAAAAAAAATAAAAAATAATATGAGATTGATGTATGATAGTCGGTTCACTAAGCTTAAACCGAAGGAATCATTTGAAAGGATCGACGATGTAAAGTTTTGTAAAGTGGCCGATATCACCACTTATTTGTAAAAGTATGTAAAGTTCATGGATGTAAGGGAAGTTGACCGTTATGGGAACGTCAACTTAGGTTGTCATTGTCATGTCTATGATCAAGACTTTAGTGTATATATTTTTTAGTCTTCATCATAGGACGGTCGGGAAAAGTTACTAGCAACCGCACCCTATTTGTTGGCTTTAATCTATTTGTTTTGTGATTTTTATTTAACAACCATTTTACTTCCC
>BQNB010178624.1:0-12852 GCA_026074375.1 Tanacetum coccineum
TAAAAGGTTTTATGAGTTTTAGTTTTTAAAACAGTTTTTAAGCTCAAATAGCTTGGGATAGTTTACATAAAGGAGTGTTTGGCATAAGCCTTAAAACGGGTCAAAATGGCTTTGGCATGGGTTAAAGTCATTTAGTTAGATTAAGCTTAAGATTTAAGCTTCATTTAAGCTGTTTTATAAGTCCTTTTAGTTTGAAAATTGTTTTTCAAGTTTTTATAAACCATTTTGTAAACTGTGGTTTTTGAAAAAGTCCCAAGTGCTTATTTAATTAAGCACTTGGATTTTGAGTGTTGTGTCAAGAAAAAAGTGTACATTTTGTGTGTTAAAACCAAGCTGCCACAACCCTTGGTGTTTTGACTTTGTGAGTCAAAAACCACCAAGGTTCTTAGTGCCACAGTTTTAACAAACCCCAAACACCTTTTTCACCATCAAAAATAAGCAAGTAAAAATGATTTTTAAAAGCTCAAAATTTGTGCACAAGTTGTTAAGCTAGGAAACTAAATCTGTTTAAGCTTATCTTTTCAATTTGAGCTTATTTGACAGCTTTTAACAAGCTGTCAAATAAGCCCATAGCCTTAAGCTTAAATCTCCCCTGGTGCAAAGGGGAGATTTTAAGCTCTTATTCCTTGCTCTTTAAGCACACTTAAGCCCAAGTTATTGGCTTATTTTAAGAGCCTATAAGCTCTTAAATAAGTCCCTTGAATTTCAGCTTTTGAGAAGCTTATTTGTTGGCTTAATTTGAAGCCCAAACTTGGGATTTGACTGTTTTTGAGTCCCTTAGGCTGAGGGATTGCTTATTTTTTGATTTTAGCTTATTGAGCTTATTCCATAAGCTCAAATTGTTTCCTAATAGCATTTTAGGTTAGTTTAAATAGTTGTTTAGCTTATTTACTCTTTTCTTAGCTTATTTGTTCAACTACTTTAAGCATTTTAGCCTCTTAAGCTTTGTTCAAGCTTTTCTGTCATAATAAGCTTCCCACAGCTTATTTAGTTTAGCTTTTCCTTTCCTTTTTAGCTTATTTAGGTTAGTTTAAGCCCCTTAGCTTATCTTAGTTTTGGCCTTAGCTTAATTTGACCCTAAGTCCAAAAAGACTTAGCAAATTTCTTGCTTTTTAGCCATTTAAGCATTTCTGTCAAGTTTAAGCTTATTTTTAAGCTTATTCTTTGCTTTTCATAAAAAGCTCTAGTTGACAAAGTTGTTAAGCCCCACGAGCTTAACAACTTTGCTTCTTTGAGTTTTCAAAAAAAAAAAAAAAAGGGGAAGACACTTGGCCCGGGTGAGCAAGACTCGAACCCGGGACCAAGCGATACATCCCCTTTATAACACCACTCTTACCACTGCGCCCTTGGGTCTTTTTCGTTATAGACTCAAGGGCTGTGGTACTTAAAGGGGTTTTGGCTTTTAAGCCTTATAAGCTGTTCGAGCTTATTTCGGGCTTATTTCTCAAGCAACCTTGTGTTTTCTTATTTTTCGTAGGTCAGTTATAAAGTGAAGTATTTTTTGTAAATTTTTCAGAATTTTTAGTAATCGTTTAATATTTTTTATAATTTAATTTAGATAAAAGTTTATTTAATTCATAAAAAATACAAAAATTATCAAAAAAATATTTTGCTTTTTTAGAAAATTTTCTTTTGTCATCTAGTTTGTAGGAAAAATATAAAATTTTTCGTAGGGTCATTTTTATAACTTTTCCTTTTTTAAAGAACGGGTCCGGGTACGGGATTTTGTTTTGACTCGTTTTTGGGTCAAACGAACTCCGTTTTCGGTCTAGTCTTTTTCATTCTTCGTTATTTGATCCCTAGAGTAGTTTAGAAGCAAAAATTTCTTCGTAGGGTTATTTTTAAAGTTTTTAGGTTTTCCCCCTTTTGTTCGGGATTCGGGCTCTCGTTTTCTAGTTTAATTTCGTAATTTCTAGGTTTTTCTTAAACGTTTTAGTCCGTTATTATCTAATTTGACTTTTTCAACTTCCCAAACCAATTCCTTCCTTCAAACTCAAATCTTCGATCGTATCGATTTACCATTCCAGCCTCGTTGGGGATAAACGACCCGGGAAAGCTCTATACTACTTCTCGGTATCATTGATTGTTGGTTTTTACACTTATTTATATATTTTATATTTTATTATATATTATATATATTTACGGTGTGAATCCAGCCAATCAAACTGCTTATATACATTTTGTATCCTCTTTTCAAGATCAATCCACCGCACACATTTAATTCCTGTTAGCTTTCATTTATCATCTACAAAAATCGCAAAAAGGTCAAAAAATCGGTCAACTCTAAATGAGAAATTAAAAAAAAATGTAATTTACCCCCATTATTTTTAACTCTTACACTCTCCTTCCTTCCTGTATTAAAAACAAATTGGGGGAAATAAAAATTAGAGTAGTTGAAATGAGAAATTTCGAAATAGAAGCGTATTATGATCGAATGGTTGATGATCCAGATTATGCCGAAAAAACATGGAAGACCTTGAAACAAGCTATACACGAGATATATAATCAAAATGCTAGTGGTCTTAGTTTCGAAGAACTTCACAGGTTCGCCTTTTTTTTTTTTTTTTTTTAGGGTTTATTCGTTTATCTGCTGATTAGATGTTGTTATTAGTGTGTCACGATTGGATTACTAAATTTTTATAATCGGTTTGGATATCAAATGGTTATTTTAGGGGTGAATATATTATGGAATCGTTAGAACCAAGTTTAGGCACTACTGTCTTCTGCATACAGTTGGATAATCTGTTATGGTTATCTATATCTATACTACTGTATAAAGCATTTATAATGTGGGACCCATTAAAAATTAAGATAAGGAGGTGCAATCTTGACCATCCATCTCATTTTTGGGAATCCCATCATAAAGTGACATGTGTCACCTTTTGATTAAAAAATCACTTTTATTTTCAAATTGAAATATCTTTTTATCTATTTAATTTTATTTTGATCTAATTTCACCATATTTTTAAAAAATTTATGCTCTTTAATTCAACATCCATTTTCATATATTTTTATAAATTTTTTTTTACATTTTAATGGGTTTATTTTATGTTGATTTATATTTTTTTACAACTTTAATCTTAATTAAATATAAACTTGATACGTTAAAACTATATACTTTCGGAGAGAGTGTTGTCTTTTTACATGCGAGAATGATGATGCTAATATGGTGTTGCGAGAAAGTTACGGGAAACCCCAACGAACACATACATTTGTGAAACGAAATTACTAAGCGGGTAGGAAATTATGTAAAAAGTTGAGTTAGTAAATTTTTTATTGCCGCCGCTATGCGCGGGTAACCAACTAGTTTGATTTAATAGGCAAAACTGCTGGTCTATTGTTACTTACTAAGACGAGGGTAGACAAGATGATGAATATGAATGCAGCTAAAACCACCTTTCGATTTGTTCATGTCACAGACAGTGTGCGCATTATATATGCAGTCAACATTAGTTTTTTCCTAAGACTTTTACCAAAAACGAATATGACAGGTTTGTCGTCTGTATGGCTTAGAATGGTTTATAAAAATGCTATTTGTTGTATGTTCATTGTTTACTTTACCTGGAGATTAATTTTTATACAACTATAATCTTACATGCTAGTTTTTCATTGTTAAAATTTCACAAGTGTGTGTTGTTACTTTTAGAAATTGAAGTTTACAGTCTCTTAGTCAGTCGCATAAACTGTTTGTTCTCTATTCAAGTTTAATACCAAGTCACACACCATGTTCGACTCATATGTGTGTCTGCTGATGTCCAACTGATACTATTGGCAGTTCACCAATAGCGATATGCATTAGTGATATGATTAATACCAAGTCTTTCTAATGCTTGTTATATGTATTCTTCAGAATTTGTCTTTTGCATCTTCTTGCGGTTTATTATATTTTTAGAATTCAATTCTATGTTACCATGTACATTCTAAATCAACAGGAATGCCTACTACATGGTGCGGCACAAATTTGGAGAAAAACTCTACTCTCGGCTCGTTTCAACCATGACATCTCATTTAGAAGAAATAGCATTATCGATTGAAGATTATCAGGGAGCTTTGTTTCTCCAAGAGTTAGACAGAAAATGGACTGAGCACAACAAAGCATTACAAATGATTCGAGATATATTATTGTACATGGAGAGAACCTTTATCCCAAGCACACAGAAAACTCCAGTTCACGAACTTGGTCTGAAGTTATGGAGGGATAATATTGTCCACTCTATAAAAATCCAAACGAGGTTGAAAGATACACTTGCAGAAATTGTTCAGAAAGAGAGAGGCGGTGAAGTAATAAGCAGCAGAGGGGTAATGAGAAACATAGTGAGAATGTTAACGGATTTAGGTCATTCAGCTTACGAAGAAGCCTTTGAAAATCCTTTTCTTGCTGTGTCCGCTGATTTTTACCGTGCTGAATCTCAGCTGCTTATTGAAAGCTGTGACTGCGGAGAGTACCTTAAGAAGGCTGAAAAGCTTCTTAATGAAGAAATTAAGAGAGTGTCACATTATTTGGGCGCGAGAAGTAAAGTGAAGATAACAAATGTCATGGAAAAGGTGGTGATAGAAAGCCATATGACGAGGTTAGTTAACATGGAAAATTCAGGGTTAGTTGCCATGCTTTTGGATGATAAATATGATGATTTGGGTAGAATGTATAATTTGTTCCGTAGAGTCCCTAATGGATTGACGGTGATAAGGGACGCGATGACTTCACATCTTCGGGAATTCGGTAGTCAACTGATGTGTGACCCAGAAAGACTAAAAAATCCATTGGACTTTATACAATGTCTACTAGATGAAAAAGATAAACATGATAAGATCATTAATGTCGCATTTAACAATGACGATATGTTCCAAAAAGTCGTGAGTTCATCATTTGAGTATTTCATTAATTTGAATACTCGGTCACCTGAATTTGTCTCGTTGTTTGTGGATGATAAGTTAAGGAAGGTACTGAAATGGGTCAGTGAAGAGGATGTCGAGATTGTACTTGATAAGGTGTTGATGCTTTTCCGATATCTAGAAGAAAAAGATGTATTTGAGAAGTATTATAGACAGCATTTGGCGAAAAGACTTCTTTATGCCAATAGTGTCTCGGAAGATGCCGAAAGGAGTTTCATATTGAAGCTCAAAGCACAATGTGGACAGGTATTCACTTCAAATTTGGAAGGTATGTTTCTAGACATCAAGACATCTGATGACACAATGCAAGGATTTTATGCGGCGATGGGTCATGAGTTAGGTGATGGTCCAGCGCTCGCTGTCCGTGTTCTAACTATTGGGTCTTGGCCGACTCAATCCACGGCTGCTTGTAACCTTCCTCCTGAAATCCTCCGTGTTTGCAATAAGTTTAAAGCATATTACCTGGGGGCCCACAACGGGCGCAGGTTGACCTGGCAAACAAGCTTAGGATCTGCTGTTTTAAAAGCAACATTTGGCTCAGGCCGAAAACACGAGCTCCACGTCTCCACATACCAAATGTGTGTTCTTATGCTGTTCAACAATGGAGACGGTTTAAGTTACAGAGAAGTTGAACAAGCTACAGAGATACCAACTTCAGATCTTAAGAGATGTTTGAAAATTTTAGCGTGTGCTAAACATAAGAATGTACTTACGAAAGAACCTGCTAGCGAAGAAATTGGCGAAGAGGATACGTTCTTCTTTAATGAAAAGTTTGCTAGCAAGCATTTTAAAGTAGATATAGGTGCAATGGTGGTAGAAATGGAATCTGAATCCGAGAAAAAGGAAACGAAACAGAAAGTGGAAAAGGATAGAAAACCGCAAATTGAGGCAGCCATTGTTAGGATCATGAAAGCAAGGCAGGTGCTGGATCACAACAATCTCGTAGCGGAGGTCACAAAACTACTGCAAACAAGGTTCCTGCCGAATCCAGCTGATATAAAGAAAAGAGTCGAGGATCTTATTCTTAGGGACTTCTTAGAAAGGGATCAAAATGATAGAAACTTGTATAGGTACATGGCTTAGAGTGAAGTGAAGAAAGAAAACAAAGAAACAGGTCTTATGTACTGTTTGGGAAATTTATGTTTCTAAGAATAGGAAGTATGGTGATTTGCTTCGTTTGCCTTGTGTTTTTGTTTGCCTTGTTGCTTAAACAAGTAATTAGAAATTTAAGATCGGTTATATTACACTAGTTAGGTATACGCGCAAAGAAGTGGTTTCGGAGCATTAAAAATAAAAAAAACCAAAAAATTAATAAAAATATATTAAAATAGATGTTGAATTAAAAAGCATAAAATTTTAAAAAATATGGAGAAGTTAAATCATAAAAAAGATAAATATATAAAAAGATATTTCAATTTAAAAATAAATGTGATTTTTTAAAATGAGATGGAAAAAGTTGTTACAAAAGGTTGTTAGATGTATGTGTTTTTGTTAAAAAGGATATTTTAAAAAAAAGAAAAGGAAAGTCTGAATTTTGACTTTCTAAATATAAAAGTCTGAATTTTCAGACTTTCTAAATATAGAATGTCCTAAATGCTTTATAATGTAGTATAGATTATAAAATATTTAGAACCTGCTAAATAAGGAGTATCATTTTTTTATTTTTTTTGCCAATACACTTACTTATTATGGAATTGTGTGGTCGAATCGGTAACCCGGTGACTTGACCGGGTCGATTAGATACCCGGCTTTCAAAAAAATTGATTAAACATTAATTATAGTTTCCAAAATAAATTAATTAATTAATAAATACTTTTCAAAATAAATTATTTAATAGTTTTAACATTTCATATATAAAGATTTTAAGTTTTTAACATGTTGAAAAAAAAAAGTTGGAAAATGTTTTATAACTAGTATAGATATAGATATGGTATTTTAAGAACAGGTTTAAAAGTTTATCTGCTATGATATTTCAAGAATAGGTCTAAAAGTTTATGAAGAGGTCTGAGAAATGTGACACCTAACATGCAAGTTTCTATGGCAACATGCTTTTAAATATGATTTTTGAGATTGTGCATTAATAACTTTGACTAGCTGCGTTAAATTTTTTGTTACATCTCATTTAGTAAAGTATTTATTGTTACCAATTAAACTATAAGTAACTTTGACTATAAACTGCAATTTGAGAACATAAAATCTCATTAAACAATTAAACAATCACCTTAACCGTAAAAACAAATCAACTACAGACTTACAAAACATGATCATATTTGTATACCGTCAAAGTATCCTATTATGTTCATAAACATGTTGTACATTAATTTTAAACAGTCACTCTCTGAATTTAACTACTTCCAACCAACTGTATGTACAACCCGTTAATGCACAACTAAACATAGAAAATAACCACAAAATAATAACCAAGTTTGAGAAGTGTTTCGTTCAGGTCACTCTAACATGAAAATTACACAAAAATGGAACAGTTTAGAAACTTTGATGGCTTTAGTGATTGATATAAAGTTTGAGGTACCAAATTGGAACAGATCTCAAACTTGGTTACTATTTAATGATTTTCACCCTTAAACTATAAGTAACTTTGACTATAAACTGCAATTTGAGAACATAAAATCTCATTAAACAATTAAACAATCACCTTATTTTCGATTCGTGTTTTTGCGAAATAATCAACCCTGTCAAAAGCATTTTTGATATTCATTCATTCATTAGTTGTTTAATTGATATAATTAAGGATAACATAGTCATTGTGACTAAATCCTAACCAACCTTTACATCGATCCTCTCATATCTTTTTTTGTAACATTATATAACGCAAATTCCATTGAAGGATTACAAATATAAACAATAAATAAAAGTTTAAAATAATATAAAAAGTAATTTTGTTTCAATATAATCGTTGCAACTTTCTTTAGATTATAAATTAATAATCAAATGTTCCGTTTTAGTCACTTAAAGTTTTGATAGTTTTCTATTATTATGTAATTTTTATATTTGAGTGACTAAAACGGAACATTTTTCAAACTTGGTTATTATTTAATGACATATATCTCTTTTCATCTATACATAAGTTGGTTGTACATTAAGTGTAGTGAAATTCAAGGAGTGAGTATTTTGTTGGTAAGTTAGAACCAAATAATGCATATATGAATATTTTAAAGATCGTCTTTTAAACAATTACACAATAATAAAACATAAATAGCGTTTGTGTTTAATTTAAACTTAAAGTTTAAGTGACTTAATTATAATAATAAGCAACATTTTCCCAATAAAGAATTAAGTTTACTTGCATTCTTTTGTAGGAAAAACGTTGCCTAAAAACAAAACATTATAAAGTTTTGGCTGCACAAAAGACACATTTACTACCATTGAAAATCAACGTTTTCTATCTCGTTAGCTATTGTCGTCTTAGATTTAAGTAATCAAACAAGGATAAGGATCCTCTCATGTTCAAATAAACATGAGAGGTAATGTTGTGCTTTATATGATTGTACATTTGATTTAAATAATCAAATGCACAAACACATAAAGCACAACATTACCTCTCATGTTCATTTGAACATGAGAGGATCTTTTTCCATCAAATAATCACGTAGCCAACATATCATTGAGCTGGCAATTGCGACTTTCGGCCATACAAAGATGCATTCATCCATACTAACAACGGGTTTTTTTTTTGGGTTACCATGGTTTCCGACCTTTTCGGGGTTTGAATCAATAACAAATTTTTAACATCTGAGATCAAATTTATATCTCTAATCTCATAAAAGGTAACTTATTTGTTTGAACTTATTTTTGGGCTAATGACTTTATGAGCTTATTTAATTCGGATAAGCTCATTTATTTATGGCTTACTTTTCAACCTATGAGGTTATCTTTCATCTTCAAGTCATAATGAGCTCATCATGAGTAAAAAAATAAGCCAGAAAAATAGACTTATGAAAAATAAACCAAGCCAAATAAGCTCATAATTAAGCTTAAAGAAAGATTTAACCAATTCCGAATCTTTTACTTAGTAAAGCAAAACCTCAAGTGGAGAATTTTATATTTCAATAAAATCAAATCATACTTTATTTAGTAATATGTTTTTAATTATTATTTATTTATTTGAAGTATGTTTAATTAAATAACCTAAATATTTCTTTATTTGACCAAAATTCAAAAAAAAATCGTTATTAAATGTTCTTTCAAAAAAGTTGTGCTAAAAAATATTTGTGTCAAAAGTATAAAGAAAGCGGAGTAAATAATTTCGGGGCTAAAATGAAAATTGAAAAAAAAGGCACCATATATTAATTTATGAAACAAAACTTCCAAAACCTCGACATCATCACTGTAACCATAATTGAGTAAATCAAATCGGAAACTTTGATTCAGTCCTTCAAGAATAAGGTATGTAACATGGATTATCTTAATTTTAATCTTTTCAGTGACCAATTTTTCAGTATCTTTCCTACACACAATTGGTATAGAACCCTAAACCAATTTATTGTTTTGGTATATAGAATTAGTTGGTTTTAATTACTATTGCGTTTACTATGGAAGTATTATGTGTTTAAGTCCTAATTATTGGGTTCGTTCAAGATATTAATTCACAATAACACTATTTATATTGGTTTAACTTATTTTGCAGTTTCTATGTCAGGTTCTTACAATCAAAAGAGTTTACAAAGTATCACATACCGTATGCGCGCTAATCAGTACATTTTAAGTCTATTGTTTTGTGTTTTCCACATAAGCAACAAACATAAGCAAAAAAATTTGCTATTTACTGATTGGAAAATTAAGAGTATTATATTCCGCTCTTTTGAACATAACAATGGGATTGACTCATGCTGCTTACTTCATACCAAAAATCATCATGATACAGCATATAAAAAGAAGCACCTAGACACTGCGAGTTGAACCCAAACAGTATTCCATGTCTCTTCCCAGCCATTTACTTTGTAGTATACAAATTTTTTCACCTTACAATAATGCGATAAACTTAGATATTATATAGTATGTTCAGTAATCAATGGATGTTAACTGACATTTGCAGCATGAACATGCATCTGTATCAAAGCAAAATACTAACCATTACTTGACCTATTCGTGAGTAATGAGCTTTAGCTTGATTAAGTTTTCTCTTATGGTGATTAATGTGTTCCTACGTAACGCAGACTTACATATCAAAATATTTACCGGTTAATAACTCAAGGGCGTATTAGTCTCTAAAATTGGGGTGCGTGCAATTTCTCTCAATTCTAGAAATACCTCTCGTCATTGGACCCACTTCTTTGGATATACCAGGCAATTACTTGGCAACTTAAAAATTTACAAGACCTATGGTGAGGCATCAAATTTTTTTATGATATATAAAAAGTTGGTAATCCACATGTTTAATCAAACGGGTCAATAGACGGTAGAGCAAACGAACTGAAATATTCATGAATCTGCTGGGCATCCATCAAACTGGAGACAATTTGTTGATGGAAATAACCTAGGCTTGCAAGCAATATATCGTGTGAATGTAAACCTATGTGTTGAAAGTGAAGACCCCTGTTAAAGGATAATGCTAACTGCTGTGAACAAATTGCAGGCAAGTGTACTATTCAACACAAATACATTATCGATAGTTATGTTGGATTAGGAGATGTGTGTAAAGCTTCCATTATTCTTGCATCCATTTTGGAAATGTCTCATGACTATGTGAGCTTTCACTGATTTTTGTACTTAACGTTTTAGGTGTATGAAAAGCTTCAAGATAAGGTTTAGGGGATGCCATTGTGCAAAGAGTCAATGCAGAAGCTGACAATGCCCATGTTGTGCAGCTGGACGTGAATGAGACCCACATGTTTTCCAAAAAATATTGTGTGAGGTAAGAGAGCTTCATTATTTATTTACATGTAAACAAGATGGTCCATTCTTTTTCCATGATTATGAGTTACTAAAGCATACTCTCTTGTCAAAACATGTTTGATAGCATACGAACCCTAAAGCTAAAGTCAAATAGTAAGGTTGTGGGCCAAAGAAGTTCAGTTTGAGTCACGGACACTCATTAATACGAATCTTGATGGATGTCATTCGTTTAAATTAAAAACGGGCACATTTACCATCAGTAGATTTTGTTAGTTTATAACAATATTATATTATACGTACAATAAAACTCGCACAATAAAAATGATTTTTTAGCTCGAAACAACAATACCAAACGGTCCCTCATTATTACTGTATAGGACGCTATATCAAGAATAACAAGGAAAAAGGGATTCAAGGTATTTCTTTGTGATGAAGAGGGTACAAAAAACCATCACAACTAACATGGTTTACAAGGAAGCTTTGCAAATGATTTATATCATTTGACATTTGTTCAAAAAAACTACTAATATATATGATGTAATTTTTTAATAAGTCTTGAATTTATTGGTTAATTGTGTTTATGAATTTTAATGATTAAAACTGTTTGTAAACTATATGTAAAATAATGAGCATTTCAACAGAATCATTGTAACTAATGTTCTACTGTATTAGATATCATTATCTGCAAAATAATTGATAGAAGCTAAACTAGAGCTAATGGGAAACTTAAAGTTGTGCGTAGCATATGATAACTAATGTATATTGATTTCTGGTGTCGCAAGACACAAAGAAGTGGCAGTTTTTTAATACTATAAGGAAGAGCCATGTCGCCGCTCAGGTCAAACGCGTGATTGACCTGCTGTTTGAGCTGCAAATATTTTAACTGAAGTTGGTTTTGATATTTATCCTTATTGTTCTATTTGTTTGTGCATAGTATATAGTATGGGTGGCAAACTTGACCCGTTAACGTGTCAAGCGGGTGATGTTAATGGATCTGAACCAATTGGAATGGGTTACACATGTTAATAGTGAAATGGAATCTTATGATATACTGTAGTATATATAATCATATGTTGTACAAGGTTGCATATGATGGGTTTTCTATTCCTTAACTAGATTAACACGCAGCGGAATAAACAATTAATCTAGGGCAGAAAGGGAACTAAACCCTAAAGGATCTAAACCTAATAAACTAAAAGCAACTTAATATGAAGTAAGTAAATAAATAAGAAAATACTAACCTTTGAGAAAATCGGATTTCTCACACACGGACCACTTTGGTCGAACTTGGAGGCAAGTACCCAAACGAGAGTACCTCTAATAGCTCACACCCACAAACCGAAGAGAAAGCAATTCGAACTCCTAAGGTCCCGATACACGAAAGACTCTTATAAGGAGTAGGAATAGAGAAGGAAGGAAATGAGTACTTAAACATTTTTCCATGTCCTTCTATATATATATCAATAGGAAAGGGCATGACTTTACTCTATGGGGCGATATGGGATACCCCAACATCCCATAGTCCTTTACGGTTTAAACCGCAAAGTATTCTTCCTTATTATTTCTCTTAACGGTTCACTGAGGGCGACCCAAAAAGGACTCTACTTTTGACGACAGTCTTACCAATTAGTTATGAACTTGGACATTAAATCCAACAGTCTCCTACTTGGACAAGTCATCAACTAACTTGGTCAAAGTCTGTCCCGATCAACTAAGCAGAGAGTGCCATCCAATGCAACTGCTGAACTCCGAATCATATTTAAAGACACTTAGATATTATGATCAAATATTCCTTTGGTTCTACTGATAAATCGTATGAACCTAGGACTTGGATTTTAATCACCAATCTCTAGGTTTAATATTATGTTTCTCAATTTCCGATTATTTGACTATGTGAGACTACTGAATTGAATACATCAATTTAGTCCCAGCTAAGCCTAGCACATTTAAGTCACCATGTAATCATCGAGGGGCCCTTTGATATCACTTTCCCTTTTAGGCGAAATGAACAAATAAACCTTGAATACATAGAACTAGTCAACTCGTCATGTCATACCTAGCATATCCTTTATAACTGGCATTTACGCGTAGCGTTTGAATAAACTA
>BQNB010178625.1:0-12852 GCA_026074375.1 Tanacetum coccineum
AAAGTTGTTGTGCTTCTATACCAACTTTAGAAGTAGTCTTTTCCAAGGAGATTGCTTTATTCCTTTTGACATAAAGCAATCTTTTTCCTGCCTTGTAAACCTTCTAGAAGTAAAATAACATGTTTCAAATTCTGTTAAGGAGATAGACTACGCTCAGCTTGGAATTGTCAACCAAGCTGAACTGAAGCTCTTTCCAAAAACCTTCTATAATTTCTGTACCGCTGCATAAATTGAAGTGAAGATACTTCCCAATCTTTTAAGGACCTGAAGAGCTGATGCGGAAGAAACATCAACGACTCAAACTGAAAGTCTTCAGCTTGAGTAACACTTAGGGGATTTTATGTTTAAATCTACTGAAAGACTGAAGGGCTCAGGAACTGAACCCAACACCTTCTCCTCCTGCTTATTTAATCGTCTTCACCATGGTCACTATCAAAACCATCCGCATTAATAAAGTCTACACCTTCTCCTTCTAAAACATCATTTGGGACAAGATTAGTGACACTAATATTGTTAAAAGGAACATCCATGCTAATACCAAACAAATGGACATCAACATCAGGCTCTACAATTTCATTTTCCTCAACCAAAAATCATCATCATCATCATCTATACCTACATCTTCACTAGACTAAACATCATATTTAGTTTCATATGTAGTATCTATTCCTTCATCATCATAGAAGAATTATCCATCACAAAGAGCTGATTTATCTTCCTAGCCATTAGCCTGTTTAGCATCTTCTGCAAAACTCACATAATCTTCAAGTACAGCATCTTCTATAGTGGGTTCTTAAGTTCTAACCTCTGCCACAATGTAAACCTCTACTAACATCTGGTTCCTCAGACACAAGGAGCTCAGATTATGTTTCAATTTAGGAAACATTTAGGTTTCAGGTTCATTTAAGTCCAAGTCATCAACTCTAAATGACTCATCATGAATTAACCCAGAACTTTCCACACCACTCCCTGCAACATCAGCAAAGTGATGAGGTGTAATTTTATACACTATTTTAGGATCATTTAACCCCCTAAATCATGCAAAATATGCCCAGATTATGTGCTTAATTGTTTGTTTTCATGTTTTTAGCACTTGGATGGTATTTGGAGGAAATATACATTACTTGGGCTCATTTGGAGAAGAAACAAACAAGACTACCACTCTTCACCATTTATCTTGAATAAACCGTGCATATAGAGCATGGAGACAGCGTCACATACTTCAAGCGACGGCGTCAGGATTTTCAAAGCGACGGCGTCATGGATTTGACGACGGCGTCAAGACGTAGCCGACTTAAAGTGGCTCTAGAAGATTCTATGTGGCGACGGTGTCACGATTATAACACGACGCCGTCACACCGCTCTTCCTATATATACAAAACCGATTTTAGGGTTTTAAGTGTGTAACTTTTGGGAGACGAACCCTAACTTTTATAGTTTGGCAGCTTTTTAGGCCGTGTTTAGGGCCTCAAAAATCTATTGTAACAGTCTTTAATCCATGTTTTAATCAAGTAAAGTTCATTTATCCTTGTGATCTTTCAATATGTCTATGTATTGTTTAATTGATTTATGTTCTTTATCTTCTTATAACATGCTAGGCTAGATCCTTTAGTATTTACTTATGATTGCTTGAAACTTAGATTGTAGATCCTTTTAATGTTGCTTCTTGTGATGGATATGCGCATTAGGCTTTAGACAACTAGCCATAAGATATTAAATTGGCATAGACGTCTAGGGAAATGCGAGTGTGTAAAAAGGATACCATCTGTAACAGTCTTTATACTACCTTACCCCTAATATGGTTGATCCCTCTTAAGATATTTCAAATGCATTTAATATACTCTTAGGGGCCTTGTAATAGTCTTCATACTACCTTACTTGTGCGTTGCTTTAACAGAATATTACGTAGACGGCGGGTTCGCGTAATAAGCCCAAGTAAATACGTTATTTTATCATATAAGTTATCACCACAATAGTTTAGATCTATTTTACTATTATTAGTTAAATTTGATAAAACAAACCAACCTCTCAAACCATGATTTTACATGCTTTCTATAACATAAAAATACAAAAAGAATCTTCTCTCAACCCTGTAGACCTTTGTTAGATTCTGTTCGAGCCTTCCAAACCTATTCCTCTAGAGAACGATAACAACCCCCCGAGTCTTGCCTATACTACACTACAGCGATTAGGTGCACTACCTAGGGAGTTGTAAAACTTCTTGTTGAAGTCTAACGACAACCGCATCAAGTTTTTGGTGCCACTGCCTGGGAAATAGTTAGGTTTTGACCAGTGTTTAGCTTAGGTATACTCGCTTGATACCTATCAAGTGAGAATTTTATTTTTGGTATATTAGCTTTCTTGTAGTCTATCTTTTCTTTGTGTTATTCGTTTTGCAAATCTTTTCGTTAACCTCCATTAGAGACAAAAATCCTATCCGTACTCTTGGAGATTACTAAACCTAGCCACAAGGGCTATAGGAACACCATTGAGCTCCCCAAAGGGAACAATGTGGTGCCTCTTTGATCCGACACCATTCGGTTGGTGCAAAACGGATGCTCATTCCATGGACTTTGGTCTGAGGATCCAAACCAACATCTTAAGGATTTCTTAAAACTTGTGGACTCACTCGACCTTGATGTTGCAAAAAGGGAAAGAACGCGCCTGCGTTTATTTAAATTTTCCCTTCGCGATCAAGCTAGCAATTGGCTTGAACGTCTTCTAGCAGGATCCATTTCCACATAGGAGAATCTTACTACTCGTTTCCTTGATCAATTCTTTCCACCGGGAAGGACTGCAAACTCCGTAACGACATCCTGATGTTCCAACAATATCAAGGAGAGTCTCTTACTGAAGCATGACTCATTTTAAGGACTTACTCCTAAAAGTCCCTCATCATGACATCGATCGTTGGCTTCAAATTTAAATTTTTTATGATCATGTCTCCTTTCATCTTAAGTGCGAAATTGATCGCGCCGCCGGCGGCAAACTTCGCGATAAGAATGCCAACGAATCTTGGGAAATCATTGAGAACCTCGCCCTCTACGACCATGAGGACTGGAATGACTCAAAAGACTTCGTCAAACCGGTCAAGGCTATTTCTACATCTCAAAGCACCTCAAAAACACATGACTGAAGACTTCTTGAGCTAGAAGACCAGATTAATATCTTACTAATGGGGCCACGACTTACGCCTAGATCAAACTCAACACACATCCCTCAAGCATATGCTGAAGCAGTCTCCTCAAACCCCCATATGCGAAACCTAAATGAGTCACCAAAGCAGAACCCTTTCACTTTTCATAAACGTATCAGTCCATATTGTTAGGTTTTAGAAGACTTTACAACTTGCTGCTGCTGGTTCAACATTGGTGCTACTAGTGAAGATTTAGTGCTGCTGAGAAAGATTGAAGAAAATAGACTAAGTCTTTAGTACTGTTAGAGTATAGTTAGTACTGTCAGTACATTGTTAGTACTGCTAGTATAGTTAGTGCTGTTAGTAGTAAGTTAGTGCTGCTAGCATATAATAGTTAGTGCTGTTAGGAGATATGCATGAGTTAAATTAGGAATAGATATGCATTATCTCTTCACACGTTTTGTAAGCCCATTAGGGTTTCCTTGGTGTATAAAAGGAACCCTAGGCATAGTTAATAGACACAGATCTATAGAGATCAATTAGCAATCATAGTTTGTAACCTAGTAAGATTCAAGTTATAATACAAAGGTTTGATAAAAGATCTTTTGTGTTCTTCTTAGCATTGTTGATTAGTTTCCGCATAATCAATAGTGTTAAATCAGTGTTTCATTATTGTTGCTTTGGATTTATCTAAAGTAACAAACCCTTTACAAGCTAAAGGTTCAAGATCTATTCAGTAAGGGATCCAACAAGTGGTATCAGAGCTTGTGTGGAAACTCTGAATAAGAAGAACTCCATTATTTGAAGCAGATCTGCAATCAAACCAGTAAGATGGCTGAACAAGACACTCCTCCACCAACTATCACAGCAATGAAAATCCCTATCATCAAGAAGGGAGAATATGATATTTGGAGCATGAGAATGCGACAATATATCTGTCACACAGACCATAACCTATGGGATGTAATTGTCAATGGAGATCTAGAAGAAGAGGCTGCACCATCAGGAGAACAATCTACTCCTCCTGCATGTCTTGGGGTGAAAAATTATGAGTTTTAAAAATAAGAGCTTAATTTAGAGATAATAAAAATCAACAAAAAGCCTATAAAAGGAACTAGAAAAAAGTTTTTAAGGAAATAGATGAGTTAAAAGTTAAGATACGAAAAATGGAAGAAACATGCAAAGGTCTTAATATATTACTCAACACAAATGAGTGCTAAAGAAAAAAATGGCTTAGGAAGATGGCACACAATTGGATGAAAAGAGTAACAAATTGAAACTGATAGTGAGATTCGTTTGAGTGTTTTTGAGGTTAGATCAAGTGATGAAGAGATCACACCAGCAAATGATAGGTTCTCCAAAGCAGGGAACTTCCTAACCCCAAGAGCTGACATATCATTTGCATGTTTAGATGAATATACCATTAGGAAGGAAATAATTGAGTAAAAAACAATTGAGCCAAGAGATGATACTAGTAAATCTAAAACTAGTGAGACTATAGATAAAACAAATGAAGTTGAAAAATCTAAAACAAAGATTAACAGAGATAAAGTTATCAGTGAGTATTAGAACTCAGATGATGAGGATGATGTGTCTGCTGTAAAAATAGTTAGTCCTGTTAAGACTAATGAGACTAAAACAGTTAGAAATCGAGTTGATAAAATTGGTCAAATTTCTCAGAAAGAAGGGATTGGATTTAAGAAAATAAAAGCTTGCTTTATCTGTAAGAGTACTAACCATTTAATCAAAGATTGTGATTTTTATGCCAAAAAGAGTCCAGAACCTAAGCTGAAAACTGTGGTCAATACTAGTCAAAGGGTGGTCAAACCAGTATGGGATAATGGCTAAAAATAAAATATCACCAGAAAAAAATCAAATAATTTGAAATAACCCTCAAGCAAAAGACTTTTGTTCCAACTGGGAGTACAACCAGGACAGGTTTGGTTAATCCTGTTAGGCCAAATGGGAAAAGAGCAGTACATACTGTTATTACTGCTAGGCCTATTAGTACTGTTAGGCCTATTAGTACTGATAGTCCTATTCGTATTGTTAGGCCATTTGCCCCAAAAATAGCACAAACTGGTAGTGCTATTAGACCAATTTACCTAATAATGGACAAATGTAAGTACCAGAGCCTCAGATTCACCATCAAAAGAGGTCTAACTAACACAAACTAGCTTTAGACCTAAAAACTTAAAACAAGAATTTAAAAACTACTTCTGGGGTTAAAAATATGACTACTTACAGCATGGGACAAGAGCAGTATTTTAATACTACTGTAAGGGTAAGACTGGATAATGAGCTTCTTAAGAAGACAAGATGGGTTGGGAGCCTAAGAACAATACCATGGATTTGATCTAAAGAAAAAGGATCCTTTCATACCAAGAAAGTTTGAGTATGTTGACCCAAAAGGGATATCCAAGTTTGTGGTGACTTGGGTCCCTAAGAGATACTGATTTCTCTTACTTTTTATGCAAGGCAATCCAGAGATCTGTTTGCAGGATCATGCAGTGGTGGATAGTGGTTGCTATAGCCGTATGACTGGCAACAAAGCTTATTTTAGTTAGCAGATAGATTTTAGATGAGATGATGATTTGGGATTCATTCTATTCATTGGAATAAAGTTTGAGGGCTACATATGGTGCTGAGTTAGTTAGTATTGTCAGTTTGGTTAATATTGCCAGGCCAACACTTAGTACTGCCCAGATTGGTTAGTGCTGCTCAAAAAGCATTTAACTATAGTGTTGATGATTGGATTGGGTCAAAGATGCAGTTTGGATTGGATTTGAGGGTACTACATGGAAACTAACAAGGTTAGTAACTGTGCAGCAAATTTGTGCTGCTAGCCATAAAAAAGCTGGTGCTGCCAGGCAAAAGTTTATGTTGCTTGTTACCATTACTACTGTTGGTGAGCATACCAGATTATCATCAATTAATTCTAACCGTTGAGATATTTCCGCTAATAACTTGCTTATAGGGGTCTATGACTTGAAATTTTTTGATCTTTTCTTTTATAATACTCTTTTTCTATAAGAATAAAGCTCAAGTTTATTCTGTTAGTCATATCAAACCCTAAAGAAAATCTCTATAAAATCTCAATTCCGTTTACCACTCACTCATACTCTCCAATCGATCATATCCTACATCTTAATCCATCTATTACAAGTTTCTATGGTGAATTTAGAGTTTGTCGATCAATAAAACATGTCTGCTTTAGATAAGACAAAGGGAAACTCTGTATTTCATAAGATAGTGACTATTTTTGCTATCCATTCAATTCATACATGCCTCCACTATAAGTCCACCTATCTTATAATTCCGATAATTGAACAGTTTTTAGGAACCTTCAGTTCCCAAACATCAATGATTTAAAGCAGATTAATGCTATTGTTGATAGCAAGTAAATTAGTAACAGAGGCATCAATAAGAAGTTCACTCTTTTTAATGATGCTGATGGTACTCTGCTTCCTAACAAATAAGTTATTTTCAAAACTTGCATTGATGGTATGGGGTGATTTAATAAACTAACTTTTCAAAAAGCTCTCTTTTCCTCCTCAATAAAGTTTCTGAACATACCATTTTACATTTTTTAAGCTCAAAATCACCACTTGGAATATTTTTCCACAAATGATTAGCTCAGATGTTATATGTCTGGCCACTAATCAAAAGTTTAACATTTCTAAACTATTTTTGATGGTAATGTAGAGGAATGATTGGATGAATGCTTTGATGAGATAACTAATAAAATAAAACTTAAAAAGAAATTTATTATGTATCCGAGGTTTTTATTGGTGATTCTAAATAATCAAATTAAGCTTGGTAACCTTTTAATGATGTTTTATCCTACACCAGTCCTTCCACAATCTGAAGTTTTCCACAAATATATATAGGAAAGGACTAAAATTTTTAGAAAAATAACACCTCTTATCTCCCAACATGTTACACATGCAGCAAGGTGAAGGTTAAGAAAAACCCACACCCTCTCTTACTCAAGGGCCCCCCCTTTAGTACAAAAACCAAACCCACTGTGAAACATCAACAAGCCATAACCACTGCCCAGACTCCTAAAGACTCTTTAGAGGAACTAATGGGAATGATGGATCAGGTTCAGACACCTCTGAAAGTCCACTTTTAGGTGTCACAACATCTACAGAGCTGAGGGTGTCCCTGAAAAAAACCACAAGAAATATTTTTATGTACTAACTTTCCCAACAGGTTCTTGACCTTGGAATCAATAAAGGATTCACAAGCTGCAAAGATTAGTGCATTAAAATCTAGAATCAAGAAGTTTGAAAAGAAGTGCAAGCCAAGCATCTCACACCACAGGGCATGGTTAAAGAGTGTGAAAAGATTATCCATAAAGAAGATATTTGGAAAGAAGGAGTTTGTATCCAAAAAGGGGAGGAAAAAGTCTAAACCTGAATCAACTTTGGTTGACAGTACTGTCTTTGATGATCAAGATGCAGATCATGGTATGGAGTACATAGAAACTGAGGAAGCTATGGATGAGGGGAGGCAAAGTGGTAAAACTGAGGAGGTTAAGTTGACTAATGATATAGAAGTTGTTGAAGATAAGAGCAGTGGTGATAAAGGAGGAAATGCTAGAAAGACTATTAGAACTGCTAAACCAGAAGTTAGTACTACTAACCAGATATAGATGCGCAAGGCAAGAAGATAGTGTTGTTGACCAAATAAACTCCACCTAACACATAAGAATAAATGTTGATGAAGATATCACCATGGTTCAAACATTGATTAAGATGAAGGAAGAAAAAGCTAAGGAAAAAGGTATTGTCAATTAACAAGTTGATGAAACTTCAAGACCTGCAATATCTATGTCTCACATTGAACGCACTTCCAACAATAGTTCCAAAGACAAAGTAAAGGGTCTTGAAGGAGTCACAAGTAAAGAAAGTCCAGATAAGTGATTCTGGATGCAGCTCAGATTGCAAAGATGCTGAGGAAATAGCAAGACGGGTACATGAAAAGGAGCTAGCAGAGTGGAAAGTAAAGAGAGGAAAGAACAAAGACAGATTAAGCATCTGGGACTACATTAACAATTTTGTATTATAAAGGTCAATCTAAGATGGATGCTAGTGAAGAGTTAGCTGCTATACTACAAATGAAGAGAAAGAGTATGAACATAAAAGAAGAAAGATAAAGCTATAGCATAATTATTAAAAGGAGGAAGAAGTTACTTGCTGAAGAAAGAGTTGCTGCTGTTAGAAACAAACCTCCAACAAGAACACAACTGAGGAGTCTAATGATGACCTATCTTAAACATACAAGTAAATATAGACATAATCAGTTGAACAAAAAGACATTTGAAGAGATTCAGGCCCTATACATCAAGGAACAAGAAAGAGAATCATATTTAGTGCCAATTGGTCTGAGTGAGATGGAACAGATGAATGATAAGATGAACAAGAAAGCAGCTGGTATGGTGAGAAAGAGGTCCTGAAGACCTTGAAAGCACAACAGGTTGAAGAAAGCGGAAATAACATAAATGAGAACATCAAGGAAAAAGAATCAGGATAGAGATTAAAGATGAAAGCTACAAAGAAGTCTAAAAGGCAAAAGACTGATTCTGATCTTGAAGAAGAGGAACAACTAAGAGCTTCTCTAAAGATAGTTCCTGATGAAGAAGAGATTGATTATGAAGTTCTGGGTACAAGGTATCCAATTGTTAACTGGGAATCTGCATTTTATCATACTGATAGATATGGAGTACCTCATGACTATTACAGAGTGTTTAGAGCTAATGGAAGTTTAAGATATATCAAGACTTTCACTGAAGTGGTTTCAAGATTTAATAGATTGGACTTCATAGAGCTACATAGTTTAGTGATGCAGAGATTTTCAACAACAACTCCTAAAGGAATTGATTTAATTCTCTTGGGAGACTTAAGGATTATGTTTGAGGAAACTGCAGATGATGATATTTAGAAGAATCAAGAGAAATGGATTATTAAGAGTTGGACTTTCTATGAAAACTGTGGAGTTCATATCTTGGCAATAAGAAGATGGAACTTGAAATTCACAAATCTTGCAGAAAGAAGGTAATCCCACGTATAAGGAAACTCTTTGAGAGATGAGGAGTTGAATTGAATGCAAAATCTAAATGGAAGAAGTTTTGATCTCTCAGATTTTATCAAAAACAGATTGATGAGTTTGGGGGCCAAGATGGGAGTGAGAAGGATCTTTCAGTGTTGGTTTTCTGACCACACAACAAATGGTCATCAGTTCACCATGTCTAACAAACATAAAGATTTGGCTAGTCCAGACGCAAATGGCTTTTGGTAAAGACTTCTCAAATCCTTTTATAGCTGATAGTTTGCTAAAAACTATATGGTTCTCAACTCACCATGCTTCACAGTAAAGATTTAGCTAGTCCAAAGCAAACGGCTCTTGGTAAAGACATCTCAAATCCATTAATAGTTGGTAGTTTACTAAAAACTATATGGTTATCAGTGCACCATGTTATAGCAATGAAGCATTGGCTATTCCAGAGCAAACGGCTACTGGTAAAGAAATATCAAATCCGTTTATGACTGGTAGTTTGCTAAAAACTACATAGCCAACTTAGTTGGTATTTTTGCTGTGTTGCTGAAAAGACTAGAAGCTAATCAAAGTTGAAGTTTAAAAGGTTGTAAAGTGTTTGGATACATCCTCCTGGTGTTCAAGAAGCTCAAGATGAAGAAACATGAAGGTTGACAAGTGAACTTAATGTTTAGGGGAGGATTGTTGGGTTTTAGAAGACTTTACAACTTACTGCTGCTAGTTCAATATTGGTGCTGCTAGTGAAGATTTAGTACTGCTAAGAAAGATTGAAGAAAACAGACTAAGTCTTTAGTACTGTTAGTGTATAGTTAGTACTGCCAGTACATTGTTAGTACTGTTAGTATAGTTAGTGCTGTTAGTAGTAAGTTAGTGCTGCTAGCATATAATAGTTAGTGCTGTTAGGAGATATGCATGAGTTAAATTAGGAATAGATATGCATTATCTCCTCACGCGTTTTGTAAGCCCATTAGGGTTTCCTTGGTGTATAAAAGGAACCCTAGGCATAGTTAATAGACACATATCAATAGAGATCAATTAGCAATTATAGCTTATAACCTAGTACGATTCAAGTTATAATATAAAGTGTGAGTTTGATAGAAGATCTTTTGTGTTTTTTTAATACTGTTCTTTTTAGCATTGTTGATTAGTTTCCGCATAATCAATAGTGTTTCATTATTGTTGCTTTGGATTTATCTAAAGTAACAAACCCTTTGCAAGCTAAAGGTTCAAGATCTATTCAGAAAGGATCCAACAATTCCTAAACCAAGACGAAGATAGTTAAACGATTCACGTTTAAGATGTTTAGTGAGAATGTCAGCGATATTGTCGATGGAAGAGACTTTTTCGATAGAGATATGTCCTTTCTAGACATTATCCCGAAAGAAAGTGGTGACAAATTTCGATGTGTTTAGTCCGCGAGTGTTGCACCGGGTTTTTGCTAAGGTCAATCACGCCTTTATTGTCACACATGATCAGGAAGCCGCCAAGTCGACATTATCTAGGGGGCCGTTTATGAAGCAATCTTTAAGAAAAAGATAACAAAGAAGGAGGACATTGGAGGAAATTTTGAAATAACTTGTAACATAGGAGGTGTAAAACATATGAATGCCCTAGTAGACCAAGGATTTGACGTAAACATCATGCCTCTCTCCACCTACAAGAAACTAATCGACAAAAGGCCTGCTGAGATGGACATTATACTTTCCCTAGCTAGCCATTCGTATATCTACCCCTTAGGAATAGCAGAGGATGTATTAGTTGATGTTGCTGGTTATGTGTACCCCGTTGACTTCGTGATCCTAGATATAAAAGAGGACGAAAAGAGGCCCTTCATCATTAGGGACCTCCATCTTGACTTCGCTAAATCCGTGTTTTAAGTTAGATAAAGGAACATAATCTTTGAGGATTGGAAAGAGGTAAGATGAATTTCCCTAGGATTAAATGTAATCCCTCTTTAAGATTCGAGAAAGAAATTTAGAAAGTTTAGAGCATTAGCCCCTACATACCTTAATTATGCTGGGGGGGGTAGTTTTAGAATGGGTGGACAGGATTAAAACTCTCAAGAAAGGAGATAGGTGTTTGACCATTGGAGGAGAAAAATTTTTCAAAAATAAGCATCCCGCTCTCGTCAAGGTAGAAAGTGAAGTGAATGATGAAGGAGAAGTCACGTAAGGACGTGTGACTTCGAGTCTAGATAAAGACTATATATAAGATAAGTACTTTTTGGGAGGCATATAGGATTTATTTTTTCGCATTTAGGAGTGTTTGTGTTTTAATTCTTTATCATTTATTCTTTTTTGTTTTGAATTATTTTGTAATCATGCTTTGTTCTTGTTTGTTTTTAAAATTTAGTAATTATTAACTATCAAATGTACTTTGCATAAAATAAGTGTTAGGGAAAATATTTTTCGGTTTTTATGAACAATTCAATCTTATAAAATACATTCGTTTAAATTAATTGTGGTCAGTTTCGAGCTCATATGGATTGTAATGATTATTCTCAGGTTTTTTTGCAGTAGTTTTTACTACTGATATATTAATAAAATTTCGTGTGCAAGAATTGTTTCTAATAAAACGAAGAAGGAAATTTTCACAGTGGCTGGAGACGGCGTCCGCAATTTATCCTAGGATGGCGTCACGTCCCAGCCTCGTTGATTAATTCGTCATTTTTTCTAGTATTCTCAAAAAAAATATAATTATACAATATCTATAAATTTGTAGTTTTTCGTTGTATACTGCTGAAACTATGTTTATATCATTCTTTCATCTTATCTTTAATGTTTCATAGAGTCAACCCTAAGGTTTCGTTGTATATATTCATGTTCCAGTCGAATTTTACGCATGGTGTAGTTATTCTTATTCTGTGATTTAATGGTTTATATTTGATGAGATGAAGCTTGGTAGTTCTTAGTAAGTGTCTAGTGGACGATTCTTGGAGACGATTTAACCGATTATCGCATGTTTCCTTCTCCTTTAGGAAGCAAAATCCAGGGAGTACTAGTTTCTTCTATTGTTTTTCTTTTCCTTTATTCGTTTTTTCTGGTATTCTAAAATAAACTTTAGGGAAATTGTTCAACTTTAGTATAGTAGGAAATAAGCCTTATTTAACTATTCCTTCATTTGTTATATGCGTGTCCTTAAGATGATGGTGGGTAGTATATCGAAACATAGCGTAAAAGATAATTTTGACCAAAATCTAAATTTTTTTATGACACATACCGACAAAAACCGAGTACTAGTAGCGTCTCATGGATAGGAATTTATAAGACTAGCACAAAAACCCTCAGAATTCCACCCAAAAAATGTGAGGTTCGCCTTTAGATCTATAGGAATTCGGGTATTGATATGTGAGAAATCACATATCCTTTTTATACCAAAAATGGCCCTAAAATGAACAAACTGTGCAAATTATGCTTGTATATTGTTTGTTTTGTCATTTGTGATGTGTAGGTACGGATATTGCAAAAATCACAAGAAAACAGTCAAAACCGAACAAACACGAACACGAGAACGGATAGAGTACAAAAGAGCCGGGAGTTTCTAGCAAAGGTCAACAAAAGTCCCATGGTCAACCTACAAAAGACAAAAACCCTTAAAATACCCAAAATACCCTTAATGTTAAAACCATTTTCATTAGAAGCCCTAAATTCTTAACA